>JADFUC010001124.1:0-145696 GCA_019722365.1 Lithospermum erythrorhizon | reverse complement strand
TAAAGTTACGTATTGCTGAAAAGGATTTCAAGAAGCGATGGGGGTCAAGGTTAACTTCGAAGATATCATTTCATCCACAATCAAATGGGCAATCAGAGAGACAATTCAAACATTGGAGGATAGCTGCTGGCTTGTGGCCTTTGAAATTCGAAAATTATGATGAAGAAACGCCTAAGACGGAGTTTGCATATAATAATAGTTTCCACGCTTAGTACCGTGATGGCACCATTTGAGGCATTGTACTACAGAACGCGACCTCCAGCTTTCTTGGAATGAAGTGAGATAGAAAAATATACGGTTCGGGAGTTGGCGGAAAGAATAAATTGTTACAACAAATATTTGAAAGTGGCGCAAGATAGAAAAAGATGTAGTATCCGTATCGTCTCAAACAGATTTAACATTTGAAATTGCGATAAAGTATTTTGAGGATATCCCCCGTGGAAAGGTGTGTTGAGATTCGGGAAGAGAGGAAGTTGAGTCCACGATATATCGGTCCGTATGAGATTTTGGATAGAGTTGGTCCGGTGGCCTATCGTTTAGCGTTGCCTCCAGAATTGGAGAGAATTCATAATGTCTTCCATGTGTCATGTTTAAGGAAGTATATTCCAGATGAATCCCATATCCTGGAGTCACAACCAATTGAGCTTGGAGAGGACCTTTACGCATAGCTATAAACCGTGAAAATTCTGATCGAAAGGAAAAGTGTCATAAATAAAGTCATGGCTTTAGTAAAGACAAGCCAGCGCGAAACCAATGAGCGGCGGTTACGCCATGAACGGTGAGGAAAGATGTCGAATCGACATCCGATCTTTCAAATGGAAGGTTAGTTCTAAAATTTGTGCTATAATATGTGTTAACACGTGAATTATTATAAGGACGTAGAAAGGTTAAGCGATTGAGTAATGTGATATAACTCAAGTATACGAGAATAAGAGATTTAATGCATTTAAATGTTAAAATATTGATAATTGAATCGGGAAACGGGCGGAGTGTGTTGACGGACAATTTCGAGGACAAAATTCTTTTATTAGGTGGGTAGATTGAAATAACCTACACCTACATTAAATTATTATATATATATATCGCTTGGTAGCGGACCCGAGATAGTATATAAATGATTTCTCGAATGTACCATACCAAGACTAAGATTAGATGAGTAGTAATTTATGTCACGGAAAATAATATAATTGAAATCGTTTTCATTAAACTTTTATGCCGATAAGTGGAAAAATAACACCGCAAATCAACCGGGACTTGAATATCTTCCCATTTAATCATTTTCTCCATTTGTCGCATAAGACAAAAAAGCAAACCCACCCCCCTTATTCTCCTCTTTCTTGGCCGAGATCCATTCCCCTCCTCCTTGGATTTTTTTTCTTCCATTTTCTTCTTCATCTTGAGCCTTAAGCCTAAAATTTTGTGAGAGTTTCTCATCCTCCTCTACGAAACAAGTAAGCAAAGCTTTAATCTTTTGGGATATTTGATGAGATTGAGATAGTTGACTTTTTAGTTGACTTCTTGCTAATTCATTCTAAATTGTAATAATAAGTTCTTAGACCTTTAAACTAGTTGGATTTAGAGTTAAAGCTAAAGCTGAGTAGTTCAAGTGAATTATGGAAGGTTTGACTTTAGTTGACATCACAATGAAAGGATTTCGAGTTTGAAGCTTTTAAAATGGTATAGAAGCTTCATCTAAGCTTGAATTATGTGGTTGGTTATACACCCATTTTTGGAGTTGAAATCAAGTTGACGTGTGGTCAAGGCTGACCACGACTTTTGTAGGATTTGGAGTTTAGCATGTCTGGCTTAAGGTTAAATACTGGGAGGTTATACTTTTAAAATAAATGTGATGTTTGAGCTTATGTTGAGTTTTCTGAAATGAAATGACTTTTTAGCAAATTTCATCTAAGTGTTATAAAAATATGATTGAGTTGGGAATAGTTGTTATAAGAGTTGAATTAGTTGTTAAATCAAAGTATTAATTTTATACAACGTAGGAATTATAAAAACGGGTAATCGTTCGAGGAAATTGACTTTTGAATTGATTAGAAGTTGTTTAAAGTGTTGTGATGGGTGTAACGCGAGGGCCGACCGGACGGGAGTGATGCCAGGGTTGAAATATTATCGTTTTATTTGTCGGGTTAAACGAGGATAATAATCTTTTTCCACCTAGAACCGTTGTTGGCACCAAAATATTGTTAAGGTCAGTACCAAAACTTAAACGTGATATGGCTGGGGTACAAGTGATTAGGCGCGATCGCAAAGAGATACGGACTAAGAAAGGAAAGGAGACACAGTTAGCCAATGTAAGTATTGGCCCCACGGGTGTAGATTAATTTACTTTTCGTGAATGTAAGCCGTGACTCGGCGGTTGTGACTATGTTATATATATATCATGTGTTGATTATTTACGCAGCTTGGATTGTATGTGTTGTTTTATGAGATTCCAAGTAGGGTGTTTCGAGATTTGTTGATTTCCCTGCACTTATTTTGGTCATTTTGATAAGCTAGTGTCTTGGCCGACGGCATACATGAGCTGCTTGGTGAGCCGTTGATATACGCAGGGCTTGTAATACCGACGTTGTGCCTTATACTACGTATAAGCCGAGTTGTTAATGTATGTGAGTCATATTGCCCCTAAGATGGTACCTTGGCAATTCTATAAGTGTGTATTTTCATCACAAGATTCGGTGATAGCTATACCACGGCGTTTCTCCCCATACGCTGAGGCTGATTATATGTCTATTAGTCAGTAGAAAACCGGATACGAGTCGATACGGTTCATATGAAGTCGATTGAGCCGACTCGCTGTTTGAGTCGTATCGAGTCAGAGCGTGGAGTCGAGTAGTATTAGTGTTGTCGGGACAGAGTTGTAAAGGTCAAAGTGTCTAAAGGGTATAACAGGCGCCTACCACGCTGACCGATAGAATAGAAGTCAAAGGGACTTATTTGGGTATCGTCGCCGTTGGGAAATGCATGATTATCTTTGTTGAATGTCCTTTATTCAAAATATTTATACTCCAGTTGACTAGCCTATACCCTTGTATTTTGACAACGAATGCACGGATGATTTTTATATGATGGCCATACATTGGCAACATATCAAATACCCATCTATCCTACGCAAAACTAATGATTTTAAATTACACTAATCGAGAGTGTGGGTTAATGTCCACTCTTGAGATAAGTATTCATTAAGTCACACTACACCCTATTCGCTATGGGCTAGGCCGATAGTGGAAAGATGGGGTCGTCAGGTAAATCGCATCTTCCTTGTCGAGGTGCACACGGGCCAAGATCCTCACGTACCTCGTGTCTTCATCTTATTTGGATTGTATGTCATATCTCAAAATTCTAATTCTGCTGTATATTAACTTTTTTTGTATTTCAAGTTGTTTCAGAGTATATTGGCTAAGTGCTGCTGTGGGTTAAGAAAGTCACCACTATGGATCATTTTCTAAAAACCGCCATTTTCGTACGTAGCTCGTTGTATTGGTTTATTTATGAACATGTATTCTTTAAATCGAGTCATCCATCGCTTGGTGACTCTCGCGCCCGTGGATTCAATAATTCTAACCTCAAGTACTGAGTTCGGGGCGGGTCGTTACACGCACTAAATAAGTATTCCCTGTGAGGGAGGCCGGTAAAACTAGGAAATTCAATGTTACGCCCACATGAACAAATCCTCTAGGAATACTCAAAGTATGGCTAAATTAAAGATTCGACAAAGTTTCCTCACAAATACAAGACGAATCTAAGGTATAAATACATTCACCGTGGGAATTTGACTTCTCACCCTCACAAAAGAGGCACCCTGAGGCAGAACATCCCAGGGGCCGGCACCTCAAGAACAAGAGGAAGTATACCGCATGTAGCCACCTTTATAGCTCAACAGCAAAAGAAAGGCTATGTTTATAGACAAAACCATACGACAACATTCAATCCGGGGACAAGCCAAAGCACATTCTAGCTCTAATTCCTCAAAGGCACGAGGACGACTCGTATATAAATACGCCCACGGTACAGACATTATGGAACGAATGTACTGCAGATGATGCCTAAATATGTAAGTCAACAATACCATATCTTCATGAAAGCAACATGGATCGAGACTTCAAGTGCCGACAAGAGACTATCGAACAAGTAAAGTAGATGCACATCCAAATAAAATAAACTCAAGCACGCCTCAAGGCACGTAGGATAAAACGCCCAAACCTCCTAAGCACAAGGATAAACTACCCAAATTCTCCCCGAGCACGAGGATAAACTGCCCACCATGCTCCTTGATACGAGCTTAAACTATCAACCCCACTTCGAATGAGAGATAAATTGTTCACCTCCCCCTCGGACGAGAGGACGACCATCCAACCTTCCTCGAGCATGATGATAAACTCACCAAACCCTCCTCGAGCAAGAGAGGCCAAAGTGCCGTAACGCCCTCGAACTACGCTTGGCCTAATTTCCAAGGACGACTGGGGTACGTGAGGTAGCTTGGATACGATCAAACACAACCATAACCTAAAAACACCATCCATGTTAACCCATAAAAGCTCGAAATAAAGGATAGCCGATCAAACACGCGGATGCCCTAACTACCCAAAGACTAACATAAAGACAAGTTCTACATCAACAAGTAACTCAAAGACACATCACAGTGCCCCGAGGTTGCCGCAATCACAAGAAAGGCTAGCAATAAAGCTCCTAGATTTACAACTTCCTGACTAGACTAAGAACCCGATGCTAAAACTCAGAACTCCCCGGGATCTAAAGCTAATACCAGACAGGACAAAAGCCACGCCGCTTTCTAACCCTCGCTACATCGTATTAATTTTATCAAAAACTAAGTAGAGGAATAATGACGAGATGAAAGAATGGAATCTCGCACCCTACGGCATTGGGAATAAGACTAAGAGACGAAGAAAAACTCCACCTTTCTATTCAAATACCATTCTAAAACTCATGTGACTAAGGTCCTGGGCTAGCTCGAGGGTGTTAAATACAAGCCACGCATCGAAGACTCCCCGTGAGAGCTGTCTCGTGCTAAAAAGAAATACATCATCTCATGAAATTCGAGGATCCTTCTACCCGAAACACACAAACTCTCATGGCCTCTAGATATTCAACGACAAATATTCATATTTAATGTAGACCGCCTTACTACTAAGCCGCTAGCTGCCGGGGCCAAGAATATATCACCTGTCCAATACGCCAAAAGCCGGATAAGGACATCCACGAGCCTGAATCAAGCATTAAGCCTACACCAACAAGTAACCCTAAGGTTTAATTGTTAAATCTGAGGCGGTTCTCGCAACTTAAGACGGGACGCCTGCATTGAAACTTCGGACTTATATAAGTGGAAACCACTAAACAAGCTGGGCTTGAAATACAAATAACATGAAAAATGCGAGATGCATGAAGTGGTAAGATAAAAATCAAAAGCTAGACTAAACGACACCTGTGGACATTAAACAAACATAGCAGCGCATTTATCGCCACGCTACGGGTAAAAACATCAAGGATGTGAGGTAATTTCATTTATCTATCCATGCAATTCATGTTATGAATATCGAGGATCGAAAATGAAGGTTCCCTATACCAACAAGAAAGATACCCAAGTCTCACACATCTAGCCACGTGCTAGAGGACTAAGTATCGTTGTGTAATCTGTGGAAACGATATTTCCTGCTTTACGCCACGATACCTTCGCCTTATCAAAATCAATAACCCAACATACTCAAGAGAATATACGCAAGCATTGACCCATAAGAAGCGGAAGGAAAGAAGATAGAACCCATAGATGGTCATCACTCAAAAAATGATATTATGCTTAAATATACTATGATCACACCGGGTAAGAGCATAAATGCCTAATAGCTCCCTGAAAAGAGCATTACAAAAGGCCTAACAACTCATGGTTAAGAACATAAACCACCTGGTCAAACTCTCGGACACGACCCGGCGAACGACCGGCATGAAAATCGAACGCCATGTGCCTTACCATGACCTATCAAAATTCTTTGTCCCTTAGAAGCCATCATGCCGAAAGGCACAAGAGGACGTGAACCAAAAGGGTGGCAAAAGAATATCACACAATGAAACCCAGAGGCAAAAAGATAAGAGAAAAGCAAAATTAAATCAAGATTCCAAGAGAAGTATGATATACACACCATAAGCCAGAAGGAATGAAAATCCTACCGAGGATCATGTCATCCAAAGTGGGCTGCTTCCCTCCTTTAACAAGCAAGTATCAAAAAATCAAAGTGTAGTAAAGAGAAGCGAGATTTATTATTCATCTTCAACTCATGCATTACTCACACTATCAACGAAAAGCAAAGAAAAAGGCATGTAGTCAAAACAATCCAAAGGAGACGGAAGAACAAAGGCGGGATGCCCTCATTTGGCAACGCCTCCCCACTCGCGGATGTACCAAGACAAGACAAGTGACTAAAAACATAAATAGAATGATTTCATGAGCATGCGGGTCAATAGAAAAGTGAAGAGGACGCCCTCCACTCAACTAAATACCATCACTACTCAAGGTTCATCGACTAATGTATGCCTATATATATATATATAATATGTATGTTAGGCCAACATATCCCAAACTTATGACCTCGAAGGCAAATTCAGCATAATCGCGAAAGTAGAAGACCTACGATCATCAACTACCTCAAGAGTTCAACCTCTACAAAAGCAAAGAGGAAAATGACAACACAGTCATGTGTTCCGGTCGAAACTGGTCTTGTCCACAATATATCAATAAGTAGAGTGTCGAATCCACAAATCCCAATCTAATAAGTATTAAGTCTTTTTCTTAATCCTTAATTAACTAATAATTAAAGAGTAAATTTTTATCTAGACTACTCAACTAAATTGACTAAGAACTTAAATTAACTAAACTAACTGAATGCAAAAGTAGTGGGTTGTACTTAATATGTGAAGTATAGTCAGGACACACGATTTCGTCAGATCGTCAGACTCAATTCACTTAGTAGTTACTTATTAATTCATAACAAAAGCGTTACTACACAATTGATATTACTTCTCAGTTAACACCAATTAAGTCTCCTAAGAAGCTAACTATATCTCTATGATAGCTTAAAATAGGAGGCCTTATTAACAACATACGCTTATAAAATTGCACACGGCATTACCTATATCTCTATGGTAAATGAAACATGTGTTCTGATTATTAATTCCTAAGTGACAACCCTATTTCTAGCAATTAATCACTTATATAAATAATTTAATATTGATATCAGGATATTAAACTGTAACTACGCACAATAATCAGAATTATGAAACTGGAAATAAATTAACTCCAAGAAAATCAAATCATCCGATCCAACTACATCATGGTCCTGACTAATAATAAATTAGTTCATAATAAAAAACATATAAGAATATACGAATTTAATCACAATCAACCTTAGCAATGAAAATAAATTAAACTAAACCCAATATAAAATAAACAAGTTAAACTTGTCTTTTGCCAACATATGGAATTAACAATTCAATTGCTCCTCACGAGAACTATTTTTTTTAATTAATTTCCTTGTTCTTGTTCCCCTCCAATGGTGCGGTGCTCAACTCCAACCAGCATGAGGAATCGTGAATGAATAATAAGATCCCTCTTTGACTCCAATTCCCTTTCTTTTGATAGATTGTCACAATCTAATATTAGTGGGCCTAATCACATCTTTTCGGATCATGACTCATGTAAACTTTAGTGGTGATTAGGCATCTTCGGGTTAAATGTCCAAAATTAGTTCGCTTCTGAGATAATTACCTAGAACTCAAATAAAAGGCGAAACAAATACAAATTATATCGTATTAAAGGTAAAAATGACATCAATTAATACACAATTAATTTTGTCAAATATGATATATAATAAATACTTATCATACCTCCACACTTAAGCTCTTGTTTGTCCTCAAGCAAATGACATAGAAAATGAGACAAATCAAACATCTAAGGATCTCAAGTTCTTTTTATATCAATAAGTTCTTAGACAAGAATCAATCATGAGTAATGACTCTTCCTACTTAGCTAAACATAATATCATGATTAAACCAGGTAGACAATTTTGCTAATTGAATTTCTCACTTCTCCGCATCCTCGCATGCATCAAAGTGTAGTTCTTTGTTATTTCAATCTCCTAAATCATGAATGTTTCTACCATAGCACTTGGTTATATATCTGTCAATCCATCAACAATGCATGCAACATAAATCGAGAAGATCTTTTATAGAGGCGCAATTGGGCTTAGGGTGAAGGGTAGTAAATATATTTGGCTCTGGACTTTAATACTTAAGGAGATGTGACAATCACGAGATTAACTACTTAAAAGAGGCATGTCTAAACAACTACAACCTTTAGCACAACATCCTACATCTCATTTTACGTACCATCCTTCACTTGCCACATTACTTATTCATTTTTTTTAATATATATATATATATATATAACCTATATATATATATATATATATATAAAAGTACTCACATAAACCTCAAAGATAATTTTCATATTTCTCTTGAGGCACAATTTCTTTTCACTTTGAGATTATATTTCTCACTATGCACTTCTACACTTTTTTTTTCACTTCCAATGCTTTCTCCTTCCCCCACACTTGATTACTTCAATCTCTTAACAAGTCGCAATTCAACATAGATAATTAAAAGTTACACACTTCCGAGTAGGGATAACATGGTGAAAATAAGGCTTATAGGCTTATCAGTGCGGTGTAATCACAAAAGAAAGGTCACATTAGGCTCAAGAGGGCTCACTAGTGGATAATATATTGGGTTAAGCTTTATCGGAAAAGTGGACTATAACCTAAATGCCTTCATCATTCTTATGCATGCACACAAAGTAACAGGAGACAAATTCAAAACAAGTTCTGAAAGAGCATAAGCCGGAATGATGTCAGCGCTGAAAGGAAACTCCAGCATAAAATTAGACACAAAATCTCACCAGGTAGGTTTATATCCACTAAACAAGAAAATATCTACTCTAAGCTTCCAATCAAAAGGTCATATTAGCTAAAATTTAAGTCACAACTCAATCAATCATGTCACAATTCATCATCGAAGGACATACAATTATTTATCGATCAAGGTCATTAGTGGTCCAGGTATTCGGTAAAAATTCATTTGGCGAAAACAAACTCTAGACCATCAAGATACACTTACTGGGCGTTGAGTGCTTGTGCATAGAAAATAAAAATTAAACAAGTAAAACTTCCCTGAAAAGTGAGAGGTGTGCCACCCGTATCAAGATGAAGGTGGAATAGAGGATCCAGCAGCATCCTCATTGTTGCCCAACTTATACAAAATCTGCTTCAGCATATCCTCATGGTGATCCAATATTTTATTTAGCAATGCTTCATAAGAATCCAGTAGCCGTAAGCATCCAACCGTTGGTAAAGTGAACAGCTTGGCCCCGGCGCCATGTAGAGCACGACTAGTAGGCTCCCGATAGTGCGATTGGGCTACTTGAAAGAGACGGAGTTGGCGGACTAACTCCGTTCTAACTGAGCAAGATTAAATACCATCTTCTTCGGTACCTGAAACAAGTGAGAATCTAGAGGTACACCAAAATGCTGGAAAATCAAGGTTTGCAGGTGAGGATAAACAAATACGAGAATTCTTGCTTAGGCCCCCACATTGCATAGCGAATTAGAATAGGTCTGGCCGCGGGGAGGCGGGTAGCCCATTCAAACCCAACGTCACAGCCAAGGAAATAAAATCTACATGCCTAACTCCACTCTCGGGGGTTGCGAGGCGACATTTATGATGCAAGCAAGACCTTGTGCGCTCACATTTACCTAAGCTGGTGGCTGGATATTTGTATCTATCGATCCGGTGGTAGCCCCGGCTACACCTATAAAATATCCGTATTTGGACCTCAGTACTTGATTCAAATCAAAGTAATCATAAGCAATGTCTACATTAAATTCAGTATCAACAGTCATTCGTTCGTCCTTAGTGTCAAAGATACCCCCGTTAGACGGGACCCCTAAAATTTCAGATAATTTGTCGGCAATCAGCTCGATAGGAATCCCTGAACATTAGTGCAGAATCACTTTAAGTACTTAAAGTTTTCATTATCTCCAATATTTGCATAAATGCTTTGACAAGATCGACATCGCTTCCCTCCGGACAATCTTACTGACGAAATCATCAGAAGTATTGGCGGATCTGTGCTTATCCTACATATCGACCCTACCGATTGCTGCAGCGAGATCATTCTCCTTTCTCACCGATTATACCCAAGCGAAGTTGGGTGAATGTGAATATTAATGTAGGAAGCTGTTGTACACCCGCAACTTACAGTTTTTAGAAACTTCCGTGCGTTGAGGAGGCATATTGACTAAATGCGGCTCAACCAACCACACAAGCTGTGGCGACCATGAGACTACACAACGGCCTCTGAAGCGAAACATGACTTCGTAAGAGCGAACAATAGCCAG
The DNA here is from genome assembly GCA_019722365.1 of Lithospermum erythrorhizon. Lineage (NCBI taxonomy): Eukaryota > Viridiplantae > Streptophyta > Magnoliopsida > Boraginales > Boraginaceae > Lithospermum > Lithospermum erythrorhizon. Next base: position 135,221 of record JADFUC010001124.1, on the reverse strand, counting down.
TATTGCTATGCAATGTATGACAACAATTGACCACTTAATGAACACTTTCGACACAAGCTACACTAATAAGCATAGTGGCCAAGTGCTAATAAAACATGGGACTTAACAAAAAACAAAAGAATATAAATAAATAAAATTAAAAAGATAAAATAGGAAAGCAAAAATAATTAAAATTTCACGGTGGTTCGCGGAACGGAGATCGTGAGGAGGTATTGAAATGGTGGTGGTCGGAGCTTACAATTCGCAGGAATATTAGTTCAGGGATTGGAGACTGAAAGATTTTGAGATCCGGAAGGGTGGTGGCGGTTCGTTGGGGGTGGTGGTGGCGCCTTAGCCTTATTATTGGGTGTGGGGAGGATCCGGTTCCTCGGATGAGGGATTATGCTTTGCTACTGTTTGTTTGACTCATATAAACTTTAGTGGACTGTTCGACATCTTCAGTTAATGTCCAATTCCTTCACTTTAACAATAATTGCCTAGAACTCAAACAAGACGAAAACAAGTGTAAATTATATCGCATTAAGGTAAAAATAATATCAATTAATACACAATTAGACCCTCAAAACACGATATAATAAACACTTATTAGAAAACAAATCAAGCAATCGTCAAGCCCTAAATCCCAGGTCGATCGAGCATAGAGAAAGGGATACAAAAAAGTCCCCAAAGTACATCTTTATATGCTCAAGGCCATCACATCCTACGTGAATGCCTGATTAACAATGTATACTCGAGGCGTAGCCTAACATGCTTATGGGGTTGGACGACCAACCTCAAGCTGCCGCGAGGAAAAGTGCGGAAAAATACCCGAGAAACTAGACACATAAGGTCCGTAAGCTAGCTTCTACGCCCAGTTTGACATCGAGTTGGGAGAAACAAATCCCCAAAGAAGCTACAAAAGCGGGAGCCGAAAATTTCTAGCAATATCTTAAGCAGTCATAGCTTTCGAGTTAGGGCCGAGATTATGAGAGTTATACTCTAAAGAACCGTCTCTTCGTTATCTTTCTAATGATATAAGGGATGCTCAAAACACACTTACAACGAAAAGGTTATGGATAGTTTTCTAACAAGACAAAAATTTTGACGAACCTAAATCATGCAATTCAAGAGAAAATTAAATTTGTCTTATATATTTCAAAAGGAATATTTAAGCATCACAGTTAAGCATGTACAAGCATAATCGAAGATTCATAAAAAAAAAAGCATAAAAAGATGCGTAAAAATTCAGATAATACTTTGCCTTTGTGCAGCTTGGTCAAAATCCCAAAAAATGGCAATTTTATGTCTACTCGACTTGAGGGCTTACAAAGCATAAATAAAAGACATTAATGATGATATATGATCATATAATGTTGCAAGAAGCAAGAAAAAAATAAAACAAAAATGGGGGAGAATCTGCCTCGGTAGTCGTCTTGTTAGAGGAGATGCAGGGAGGGGGTGTGGGGGGAGGGAAAGATGATGAGAATTTATTTTGTTTATTAAATCCTACTACCTTATAGACCTACGTGGGCCAAATATCCTAAAAAGCCAGCATGCTTTGTTGAATGAGAAGGTTCTAAATTGCGAGACGAAATAAAGCAGAGCCTTTATTGATGGCTATGTTCGAAAATTCCCATATACATGGGTGGGATGATTTATTTTTTTTACATGAAAAAAAAATACATCCTAAATATTTGATAGACCCGAAAATTGGTCTGAAAATTCTAAAAATAGGATTAAAATTAAGATGATTAATTCTAAAAATTCAGAGGATTAAGTATAATCATTTTAAAACATCCGACATGTATAAATTCATGTTGAAGATATTGACTCCGTCAAATACAAAGGAGTCAGATCAATATAAATTAAAAGTACTACGCTCACGAAATAATTTAATTCTCTAATAAATTGAGAATTAAATGCATGCTAACATGTAGCAGCGTCATTTAACATCGAACTCGGATAACTCAAAATTCTCTGTCATTGAGAATTAAATGGGTCTTAACATGTCACGTCGAGTTAACATCGCACAGATAACTCGATTCTCTAATAAATTGAGAATTAAATGAATTAGCAACATGTAATACATCGTGTTAACGAAACCAGGATAACTTTCAATTCTCACAACCAAATTGTGAGAATTAAATAGGTCTTTAACATGTATTACCACATTGTTATGACTGAGCCTAAATAATTCGATTCTCGATTTAATCCCGTAATTAGAAGTTTTCGTTAAGTCAAAGGAGTCAGAGACTTAATTAAAGATGCGTGACATCACAATCAGTCACAATAAATCCTCTGAGTAATTGACCTCGCATAAGTCGGGGTTGGTCGGGGATCTTGGTCAATGACATCCTGACAAATCCCCATAAGCAATTAATCATCCTTTAAAGTCTCAATGACATGGATGATGACCTAAGACATGATTAGCCTTAAATGCATTCTGAAATGCGAAATTAGGTTAACCGTCAACTTTGGACCTCCTGCGAGAGGAGCATTAATAAGCCGAATGAGATGAAGTAATAAATTATCATCAATAAATGCTCCAACATACATCCAATAAGTCGAATTAGACATCGGATGTCGAGGGCTTAACATCTTTGGAAGTAAAATCCTTGAAATATCCACATGTACTACATTCATGTTGGAAAATAAACATTGTCTAAGTTGAACCTGAACCTGCTATGTATGTACCCGGTTCGAGGTTTACGGGAAAATAATCACGAATTAAAAGTTCATTAGAATTTAGGGTTCGAGGCTAAAATTCCCAAATTTTATTGGGTTAAATCGGACCTAATTTAAAATTGGAAGGCTACAAAGTTTGGAGTTGAAAATGGAGACCCAAAGTGATGTGGATCAAAATAAAAAGAAATTTCAAAGATGCAGGGTCAACATCAAAATATTTGGCGTGAAAAAGATCTGAACGCTTCTTCACATGTTAAAATAGGTCTTGCTTTTTCCAATTAACTGGAGGAGAATTAATTCCTAAAATCCCTACGGTTGGATCTTGTCTCAAAAATTTGAAGAGTTAAAATGCGTGATCACTTTGAAATCAATCCAGCCACGTCAGCAGTATTGAGCCCGAAAAATCTATAAATACCCTTATGTTTGAAAGTTGGAGGAGATTACCATTCGGAAAATACACACAAAAAAACACACGAAAAATATAAAGGACACCTCTTAAATTCTCTTAGTTGAATCTTTTGAACCCTTAGCAAAAAGCTTATAAGTAGGTGGTACGTAAACATACAGGAGTGTCACCAACGGGCACTTGAAATCAAATTATTGCACAAAATAATTCTTCAAGTTAGAAACAAAATACGATGAGAATCGACCACAGTTTTACCGGGATAGGAAACAGCTTGAATATTAATGAATAACCTAAAACACACGATTATTCATAAATGCTGCATGAACGCTTTGAAAATTCTCGGGTTTTGATTATAATTAAATTCAAAAGATAGAAATCTGCTTTGAATATGTCTGATCCACATAAATTTGGGTTCCAAGTAGGAACAAACGCTCCCTGGACTCCAATGCTGGCTTGGTCAGCTATCGTCAGCAAAGGTCGGGGCGTTCCATTCATACTCATCTTATTTCTGACAAAAGTTGCTTCAAGGCCGTTGTAGTACGAGCAACAAGCGTGCATTCTTGATAGCTTTTGACGCTGTCATCGCTGGCGACCCCAAGGCTGGATATCTAAATCAGTCTAAAACAAAGACAAGTAGCATCTTGGCTACAGAAGCAATGATAAGCGTAACTTCTGGCGATTCCCCGAGAGCAACTCACAAGTCCCGCGAGAAACAATAAGCGTAACTACACAGGTCCTGCAGAAACATCCGCCCAAATCCATACAAAGGTGAAGACTGCAAATGCTGAGGGTTTCTGATCGTAGTAAGTCCATCCGGTCGACATAGGCCGGAGATCAAATCCGAGGATCGAATTAAATCTAAACGCAGCAACTTCAGGGAATATCTTTGCTAAATTTATCTAGCTGGACCATATCAAGTCCTGATAGTCTCGAGTCAAAAGTCGAGACTAAGACACATGCTCGAGCTAAATCATAAGAGCTCACTATCGAAATCAAATCAAGACAAGTCGAGCTCGAGTGAAGCCGAACTCATACGAACTCCTATCAGGCCAATCGAGTCAGCTTGACGAACATCTCGTAAATGCGTCGGGAAAAGCTTAGGGATCAATGGTTTGAATGATCGATGCTCTTCGATTTGATAAAACCTGTACACTAAGGAATTTTTCTCTACAATAAATTTTATTTTGTACCCCTTCGAATAAATAAATAAAATTCTTCTTTACATTACAGTATATTGACTGTTAGTTCGAAATAATCCAATGCAAAGCTAGATTATTGAGACTATTTCATTAAATCTAAGAATCATGTATACGCTATATACAAATAGAGTAAGCGTACTAGTGTACTACTAAGTTGATTGACATCAAGTTCTTTAACTTAGAAATAAAGGATTTTGCAATCTCAAATATGCTACCTATCAATTCCATATTTCAACTCCATAAATGATTAAATGAAGGGCCAAAATAAGTGATTTAGCTAAGAAGTAAGACTAAAAAAACATCAATTAAGCACACCCTTTAACTTTTTCCCCCTTGTAATTCTTTTAACTCAAAATGAATATCTAAGTGCCAAGAATATTAACATTTGTCCTTTGGCGCTTAACACTACCTGAAGCAGATTCATCACCATTTGATTTCTCCATTACAGCTTTAAAAGCTTCTTGTATTGAGTTAATACAATATTGTCGTTGATGATCTTCAGAACTAATGTTGTTTTGGTTATCTTCTTCTTCACTTGTAATGAACAAAACATTCTTAACACGCCCTCCAAGTGTAGTTATCTCAGCTTTGAGTGTTCTTAGTTTGAGAGATTTCAAAGTCTTGATTAAATCAGGCAAAAGATCAGGTCTGTCTTCACAGCTTAATGAAGCTTTGATCACAAACTTACCATCTTCATCATCAGATGCATTCTCTACCATTAACTCGTCGATTTCTGTAGGGAGTTGGCTTGTTTCTGCTATGATTGATGTTTGCCTCTTTAGTTCCTTCACATGTTGAATTACTTCTGCTAGCAATGAAGCTTTGTCTGTCTGCAGGAACATAATATTGGACATCAAAAATTTAAACATTTTAGTTAATGAACTAATATAATAAGTAAATTTTGTTGCAAGGTAGAATGAATAGGGTGCAGCTAAATCCACATATCCGTGGAAAACGTTAGTTCAAGAAAATGACCGAACATTCAAAAATACGTGGATTATGTATCCTGGAAATAGGCCCAGCCGGTAGAAGATATTATTCTAATCGGAATTCCTCATTGTTAAAAACATATTTTTAAAACCAAGAATGGGATACCCAACATGGCATTCTAATCTAAGTCTCTAATAAACCAACAAATCAAGAATTGATACATTCAAATTCCATGATATATATATATAATAATATGTGTTCATATTTGTTAATGTACTACGGATTTCCAACTGCTAAGTCCTCATAACTATTCCAGCAATGATAAAATAATACTTATAAAACTAAACTTTTTAGTTATAAGTGTAGTTATTTACTAATCAATAGATAGTTTGAAAAACTTAATAATATTATCTTTTTAATTTAGTCACATTAGAATATGTATAATACAAATTGTAGTATAATGTGTCACATGTAAGCAAATGTGGGGAGTACTATATATATATATATATCTTTAAACAGAGAAACATATATATTTTGATCACTATATTTATGAGTCACAGTTTTGCATGCCGAAAAATTGAGACTTGGAAGACAAGAGTATATGTGAATCTATCATGTCTAACTATATCAGGAGAGAATAAAAGCATTCAATGTGGATGTTTATGTAAAAAGAAGAAAATGAGGTAATCAATGTGCATCGAGCGAAAATGCAGACTTCGATCATTAGAGAGAAGAATTTATTGAGAATATGGTGGGATTATAAAAGGTGGCGCATTAATGACAAGATTGCCTCTTTGTCTCTTTTCATTTCTTCTTTTTATTCCCACTTTCTCTAATATTTTGACCACTACATAGTGCCAAAATCCGGCAAGAAATTTCCATGGGAAAGCTTTTCCAACTGCACACTTTGTTTCTCTTTATCATATCAAAACATTAGTTTACCCATCCCTTTCTTCCTGTCATTGGAACTACTAGAAAAAATATAAATTTTCAATATTTTTATTTATTTGAAAGACCTGTTTTAAGAGATGATAAAGTAAATCATTCAAATATGAACGATTGATAAAAGTAGGTCATTCGAATAAAACGAGAACTAAATTGTTTAGAAGTTGGATATGAATAATTTATTTCATTACAAAACAGATCGAGTCATCAACAGTTTGATAACCTAGTAAAGGAGAAAAAAATATCTGGCACTAATTATTTTTTGAAGTACAAACATATATGCAATAATATAAATTATATGTGGTCAAGTTCTTATTAACAAGGAAAATAATTAAACTTAACTTACCTTGGTGGTGTTTGGTAGTAGGCTTCTGAGCTTGTTAAGATGATTGTTGATTCTCTCCCTACGTCTTCTTTCAGCTTCACTATGGCTTTTGGAAGCAGCAAGAGCTTTAGCATCCATTATTTCTTGAGCAGTCATTTTTTGGAAATCAGTTTGGAGGCCAAAAGGGGTGGCTGATGAAGAAGCGCCACCTCCATGTTGTGCCATGTCATATGCAAATGGCCTTCTATTGAACAAGCCGCCGCCGTAGGCTGATGGTTGTTGTGGGAGGAGGAAAGAGTCATTTTGGTAATAGTTTAAACTTGGGGACAAATGATTATGATTCAGTTGGTTGAAGTTATGAACTGAATTGAGATTCCATGGAAAAATTTGGGAAAGGTCGTTTGGAAACATTAATCCTCCTGTTGACCTACTTGTACCACCTGCCATGTATGCATCTATACTAGTTGGTTGATGCATTGTTTCTTGATTTTGTTGTTGTTGATGTTGTTCTTGATGACCCTGATGAAGAAGATTATGTAAACCTTGAGAACAATCTTCTTGGATTTCCTCTTTCTTATCACACATAATATATAAGACCTGATTCTCGAAATCCCCCCACAAAAATATTCCCCTTTGTGTATATTCTATGTTATAAATATAACTTTTCACTAGTTTTTTTCTTGAAGATATGTTTTATAGTGATTCGGGATAATTATAAAAGTGGAGAAAACATAAGAAGGCTTTAGGGTTTCATAAGTTATGGAGCATCTTTTCTCTTTCATTTAAGGATGAAAAAAGGGAGGAATAAATAGGGAGAGATCACAAACTTGTATTCTACTTCAAGAGACAAAAAGGTTTATTAAAAGATAAGGAAAACATAAAAGAATGTAAAAAAGACGTACCTTGTTCAGTTGTTGTTTGGTTGGTGGTATTTTGTAAAATGTGATTGCAATGAAGAAAGAAAGATTTTATTTGCCCTCAATATTTTGAACTGAGGAAGTTTTTTTCTTTCATTACTTTCTTTCTGTCTTTCCCTGTTTGCCATTTCCATTGTGGAGGTGATGAGTATGTACATTACCCTTTTATCCTACTGTTACCGGCAACTAAGCATTCCCTTTCTCTAGTCCGAATTAAAGCGATTCTTAAATTTTTTTAAGTGATTATTGTTACCGGCTACTAATTAAGCATTGCAATTTCTCTAGTCCAATTAAGTTGATTCTTAAATATTCTTAAGTGATTCTTGTTATCATATTAATTTTTGTTATCCATGCCACCAATTTATGGTACAAATATTCAGAAAAAATATAATACAGTATGTGTTTCAAAATTATGTAATTAATACTCCTGTAGACCGCGATACACATGAGGACAGGTGTTGATGTAATACGTTTTATATTGATATTTAATGTCTTAATATATAAAGTATATTGGACCACTATTTTTATTGTCAATTCCTTTTAAAGTAAAATTTTACAGATAGACTCTTGACAAATATCAATCGTTCTCAACTGTAACAAATACGAGTGAAATCCTCTGTAGAACAATAAAATTTTGGAAGGTGGTTCACTACGAGGGAGGATAAATAAATAATACTCCGTGAATTGGGGATCATATACATGCTACTATATGTACACTGTATTTCTCTAAATAGTTTATTGGTTAGAAATAGTAAAAGAACTTAAATATATGCATGCTTCTGAAGTATGTAAAATCATGAATTGTCATCATTTTGTAATTAAGATCGAAATCTCAGTCAATGAAAATAATAATATAATGAGAGACACTATAAAGTTAAAGAATTTTAAATGGTAAAAAACATAAAAAAAAATGATTGAGTAATAAAAACCATCAGGGAATATTTTATTAAAAATTTACTATTTAAAGACCGAAGGAATATTTTTAAATATGTTCACTTATAATTATTGGAGTTAATTGCGTGATGGTCTCGGTAAATATGGTTGAGTTGCATTTTTTTAAATGCTAGTAAAATTAGCTGACGTTACGGCCAGTGATCACAGATATTGTCTGCTTGAGGCCTTTACATTTAGTCCCTAAGTTAACGTGTTAGTTAAAAAAATTAACGGTTTTGCTCATTTTTGAGTCAAAATATAATTTTGAAGTTTTAATACATTTGTGGTTAGCGTTGCGGAAATGGTCGCATTGGTGTCTGAAATGGTTACCGTTTGGTCCACTAGCAACTTTATATTAATTACTTTAATTTGTAATATTTGAAAAATATTTCTAGATTAAGATTTTAAGGTATATATTAAAATTAAATATTTTAAGATAATTAACATAATATTATTTTTGAAATATTTTAATATATTAACTTTGAATAAAAATTAATATATTTTTATTATAAGCTTATTATCCTATTCTTTATTATAGAGTATTCAATAAAAGAATGTTTACAATAAATATTTATCATAGAATGATGTAATTCTGTTGGTGTATATATATCTTCAAATTTGAAAGCATTCAATAAATATAATATCAAATTATTATATATTTCTTTTATATATTATATAATCACTAAATTTATATATGTTACATTAAATATATTAATATTATATAATGCACTTTTTAAATTTCGACATATAATCGATATATATATATATATATATGATTGACATATTTAATGTATAATACAAAATTCTTTATTTAATATTTTATAATAATAAATATAATTAGGAATATCGTGATAATATCGAGGGATTATGTCGATTGCTAGATCGCGTGCATAATCATTATAATAATAATAATGGTCAATTATATTATTATAAATTTGTATTATCTGAGCCTAAAGTCAGTAGCATATATAATGATGTTGAATTATATTTCATGTAAATTAAACTATATTTGGTAAATTGAAATTGATTATGTCAAATAAAATTCTCAATCGGGTAATTTACACTGCACGTGTAAAATATTAATTGGATGAACTCGAATTAATTAACTTGCTAGTTTAATTAATTAAATAGTTAGTTGAGCTTGTTAATAACTTGTTAGTAGTATTTTACTTAACGAGTTAGTTTAATTAAACGAGCTTGTTGGTAATTTATTCCGCTGCATTGTAAGTATTTCGATAATTATATATTGATATATATAATTTAGATCTGATGGTTATAACAACTGAATTGATCATGGTATGTTATTTGTTTAAATTTTTATTCGAAATATGTATATATTTTCCATATTATGTTACTCAAAGTTAATTTAAAATATTTTGAATTAATATTATATTAATTATCTTAAAATATTTAATTTTTATATATACCTTAAAATCTTAATGTGGATATATTTTTCAAATATTACAAAGTAATTAATATTAAGTTGTTAGCTAGGGACCAAATGAGAACCATTTTATGCAATTGCTTGAGGGGCCATTCACAACGTTGTAACTTCTGTGCCTGAAAACTCTTCAAAATTTATATTTTGACCCAAAATATCCTTGATAGATTAAAAAGATTAAATTATAACGGATTAGTTAATTTAGAGACTAAATGTACGCCACAGGTGTCTGATATCACAGGAGCGGATTGATGCAGCGTTAGCCGCCCAATTGGAGACGAAAGTGCGACTTAGTCTGCTGGGATCATTCTTTGCCCGATACACTCTAATTATTGAGAAGTTTATAAGATTTTGAACTACTCTTTTTATATATTTCGTATAATTGTTAAAATGATCTTAGGTTACAAATACGAGCGAGTTGCATTTTAGTTCCTAAAAATGACACAATTATTACATGATCAACTCTTGCATAGAAACTTTTTGGGGGTAAGTTAGTAGATCTGGAATATATTTTCGTTTCTTACGCAGACAATTTGAAAACATGTATAATTGAGGGGGCAGAGTACGAAAGATAAAATTATCGGAGGACAACCCAAAAGTTAATTTAATATTAACCTCAAAATAATTCTTAAAATTAATGTACACTAGCTAGTTGCTCCATCGTAGTTTAATTCATTGTAGTATGTTTGATTGTGATTGGTTCGAAGACTATAATTGCACTTAGAGAGTGCACCTTCGGCAAAAGGAAACAATAGCACAAAACACAATGAATACGAACTCACATATTGTCGACCGACTCAAGACAATAAATTGAAAAAGACTCCGTCATAGTTACACTAGATAGTGCATGTTTATGTATGTGTGATGCATCTCATGATGAAATCATTGAATTATTTTTTACATCTCAATACAATTATTTTTTTATCAATATAATTGATTGTTTAAATTAATAAGATTATCTTAAAATATTTTATTTTTTTAATTAAATTGATCATTTTCTTTGCAGCTGTATTTATATAAAAGTTTTATTCTCATTTTTAAATATAACTATTATATCTAATTAATAAATAAGAGCTCATAATCGTTTATATTGATAAGAAGAGGTAATAAATAAAAAATGAAGTACTCTGTTAGGCTTTTGTACTTAGATAGTACCTCGGTGAAGTTCCCCGTCTATTATTCACTTTTTCTCTATAGCTATATTTCACGCCAAGGCTTTATCCTGTTTCAACAAAGAGCCATGTAATCATTGTGTCTTGGAACACACTCCTTCATCACTTCCCCCACCACTAAATAAAAATAATCTCTTTCAATTTTTTTATTTGAAACACAAAATATTGATGCCTCTCTCTCATCTTGTTCTAGCTCTTTTAATATCTTGCATCTCGTGCTATTGTTCTTGCAGTTTCCTAGTTTTCAGTTGCATGCATGTGAAATTGTGAACAAGACATTTATTAGTTCCATTGGAGTAGAGTATATGTAGATCATTCTGCGTTTTTAGAGTACATCCTCTGTTTCAATCTTAATGTTTCTTTTGGTACGAAGGAGGGGCAAAGCGGTAAACTAACTAAAAGAGTTAATTGTCAGATATGATTTCTACCAAATATAGTCGAATTACACTTTTATCCCAATAATAAGTGACAGTGTAACATATTTCATTCCTACAAAATTACACATTAGTGCACTATGGTTTCAATTGTTGGATTAATTACTATCCTTAGAGCGGGGAGGGGGGTTGAATAAATATTATGGAATACTATATTTTAGATTTTTTGGATTTTATGAACTGATTTAAAATTTTATCAAATTTAAAAAGCGATTACTAGATTATAATGCTACCCGACACAATTAAGAAATAATAAATTAGAAAAATTACTTATATTGAATAACGCGGAATAAATAAAAATAACAAATAATATAAATAGCAATAAAAGTAAATAAAAAGTAAGACAAGAAAAAGATACAACTCAGCGATTTTAACAAGTTTCGGTTTTTCACAAGTCTTTCGGCCTTCGAACTTCGAAGCGCCGAGGATTGAGAACAATCGCCCACCATAAAAAGGAGCTAACTCGAGTTCGTACAAACAAGCGACTCCGATACAAATGGTCCGCAATCTTACAGCGATCATGCTAGAAACCCGGCTTCCACTTTTGGGATTTCAACACTCTTCATCCCCCCGATTAAGAACCCAAGAAACTACCCAGGATTTCAATAAAACTATATTCAAATAATTGAATGTACAAAACACTATGAAATCCTATCAATCTAATTCGCGGAATAATCTAGAGTGCATTTTTTGCCTTTTGAATGTTCTTAAAAATCATGCAAAAAAGATGCTGAAAGTTGGGTTAAAAAATGTTTTGAATTGGCTTTTGTAAGTTCTGAAAATTGACTCATCAGGACTTGGATCGAGTTTACTATGTCGGTGAGTCGATGACCTAACTGACTAATCGGGAAACCCGTAGCCAGGACTTGCATCAGGACTTGGTGAAGTCCCGACTAAGTCCTGATAAGCCACGTCCCGACTAAGTCCCGACTTAGGTCCTGATGGCGGATTTCACCCTAAAAAATGAGATTTCGTTTTAGGGTTTGATTTTCAATTAACCCTATTTTAAGTTCAATCTTTTTATGACACAAAGTCATATCACTCGAACTTAAAATAGTTTTAAGTGCTAATCAAACTCAAATACAAATTCCGACCAATTCAACAATTAAATTCAATTTTACTAAAACATGTAATTTGTAAAAACTATTTTAAAGGCAAGCACTCTTAATTATTCTCGAAAATAGATAGATAGAAATTTCTTACAAAGAATCTAACTCGCTAAGACTAATCTTCAAAAGCTTGATCTTCAAGGGATGACTTGAAATATGCCTCTTCCACATTGAAATAAGCTCATTAGTATTCGTAATTTGTTATCATCAAAACGACGAGTTCAAAGATCGTTCGATCAACTCCCCCTTTTTATTGATAACAAATTATGCTATGCAGAGGGGAATAACAAAACAAATTATAAAGGCTCCCCCTTAGTATATGCAATATCAAATATAATAGATGATGATCCAACTCCACAATAAATCAAAACGAAAAGCATTACGCGAAAAAGAAGGTGCATAAACAATAGCGTCAATAATCCAAACGCACATAATAAACAATCCATATGGCAAAAAAATGACGATAGATAAATTGAAAGCATACGACAGCAAAGGACTAAAGACTTTCTCCCTCTTTGTTATCCACAAAAAGGGAGGACTGTCAGAATACCAAAGGCATAAATCCGGGCAAATCCTCCTGAGATGGAGCGGGACGCTGCAAGTGTTGCGGGTCATCATCATTAGCTCTATGTTTCTTACCCCAATAGGTAAGAAAGCACATAATCCCTGAGAGACACGCCCGCTCCTCCACCTACTCTATTTTATTGAGGTGTTCGAGGAGCCGAGAAATTATGTTCGATATCGTGCTTATCACAAAACTCCTTAAACTTTGAATTTTGGAATTCACCTCCATGATCACTCCTAATTGTCTTGATTTTGGTATCCTTTTCATTTGTTACTTTTCTGCACAGCTTTGCAAAATCTTTAAACGTATCACTCTTATTAGCAAGAAAAATAACCCACGTATATCGAGAATAATCATCAACTATAACATAAACATATCTAGATTCACCTAGACTTACCATATCCATTTCACCAAATAAGTCCACATGCAACAAATCGAGCACATTTTTAGTGGAAATTTGATTAACCGATTTAAAAGAATTTTTATGCATTTTACCAAGTTGACATGCATCACATAGTTGCTCCTTTTTAAACTTAATATTAGGTAGTCCTCTAACATGGTGATGCTTAGACAATTTAGAAATCCAATCAATACTAGCATGTCCTAGTCGTCTATTCCATAAACTCACATCATCATGCATAACACTTTAAGCACATATTAGTAGGCTCAATTAAATCAAAATCAACATAATAAACATTATTGAGATGAAAATCATTTATAACAAGAGATGATAGTTTATGAGAAATAACACATTTATTTTGAAGCCTTGACATCATATTTATTATCACGTAAGCGGTGACAACTTAACAAATTAAATTTAACACGCCCGACGTCTGAAATCATCTTTAATTTTAAAATAATTTTTCTTACTAACACAACCTTTACCCAACACTTTTGTGGTCTCGTAATTCGCAAACTTGACCGATCCACAAGCTTTATTTCCCAACTTTAAGGACAAGGAGGCATCACTCGCCATATGCCTCGAACAACCACTATCGATCATCCATACATTCTTAACTTTGGATTAATACGTTGGCTAACCCTCTGATAAAGATCAAGTTCTCGCATTTTAGTACGGATAGACTTGGGTCTTTAAGGGTTAGCTTTCAAGATAGTTCTAGGAATAATCCATTTTGATCGTTTCCATTCGGGTATTAAAGTTCCAAGGTTAACCAAACTTTTTCATAATAGGTACAAGAGAAACGAGGTTTACTAGAGGAACTAGAAGCATAATTTGAAGCATTGGAAGAATTTTTGTCCTCATGAAACTTAATAGAGGAAGTGGAAGCCACGATTCACTTTGCATAAAATTATCACCTTAAATATCCTAAACCCATTTATTCATGTTGGGACTTTGAGATTCCAACGTTTCATCTCAATTTACTCTTATGATTAAAGATGTTTAACTTTCTAGTTAACTCAAGATTCTCCTTCTTATCTTTTTCTAAAAGTTGATTAAGCTCAACTTTCGCAAGGTCAACACCCTTATTAAGATCAGCTTCTAGTTTTAAAACGGTGATGCCATTTTCAAGTTCAAAAATTAGTGGTCATGCTCTTGTCATTGAGAGATAACGCCTTATATTTTTCAATTAAACGAGCAAAATCTTCTAGTAGGGGATCATTAATTTCACTCAATTCAACATAAGACTTATTATGAATTTTACATTCACATTCAGGATCAATATCAAAAGTATATTCAAAGAAATAACTAGAAAAAGTATTAGAATCAAAATGTATCTAGGCCTGTAAATGAACCTGAAATCTCGATTCGATTCGGAGTATTCAGCTCGAAATAGTTCGGCTCAAGTCTCGACTCGGAAAATCAAACGTATACTCAAACCTTAATTACCGGTATTCGCCGAACCAAGTCGAACCGTTCGAAATTATTCGGCTCGGTTCACCTTTGATATGCTAATATGTCCAATACCCAATAGCCTTCTATGTATTTAGTCCATTGGCCTTTAGTCATTTTTATGAAGTCCATTAGCCAGATATGAAATGCCCAAACCACCAAACCCCAAGCCCTATTATTTCGAGGATCCATTGAGTCCGCAATGACTAATTCATTCTTAGATTTCTTTACCACCTTAAATTTCTGCCTCTACCATGCCGAGCTTCGAACTCATGGCG
Source organism: Lithospermum erythrorhizon (assembly GCA_019722365.1). Lineage (NCBI taxonomy): Eukaryota > Viridiplantae > Streptophyta > Magnoliopsida > Boraginales > Boraginaceae > Lithospermum > Lithospermum erythrorhizon. The sequence continues at coordinate 120,051 of JADFUC010001124.1, read as the reverse complement.
TGGAAGGCACCGCAGACGATGATGTTAGGTTGTAATCTAAACCTTCTGAGTCAATCAAAGTAATCTGAATTATGAGTTAGTGAGTTTGACTTTTGACTTTGGGTTTTGATAAACTGATTCAGGTTCGATTTTGGTTTGCATGTTTGTGCTACTTTTGAAGGCGATGATGATATGTTTTTAGATTATAAAACTGAGAAATCGATTCGAGATGTATCTTGGCATGGCATCTTGTTGTTTGCAGCCATGGCGTCTTTGGACTTTTTCTTGAAGAAGCATAAATTTGAGCCTACTAAATTCAAAAAAAAGATTTCCAAGCGGAGCTTTTTAAGGCTGTTGAAAAAAGCAGCGAGTGGCCGGAGTATATTATTGCAAAAATTGACCTCGAACTCGAGCCGAATATCAAAAATTGACATTCGAGGCGAGCCAGCCAGAATCTTACTTATTTTGGAACTGAGCAGGCAAACTCGAACCTTGGCTTATTCGGTCCATTCGGCTCGTTTACATGACTAAATGTACCTCCGTGGTAATGGAGTCGCCATAAGGCAAACAAACGTTAATTTCCTCACAACTTGAGTCTGAGCCGCTTCAGATCACATCATCATCCCAAATGCGTTCATGGCTTTCTTAGATTGAGACTTCTTTTTCAACAGAGGACAGTCGGCTTTTCTTTAATGGTCATGTTAAATTCAAAACACTTTGGTTGATCATTTTTGTCGCTCCCATACTTTTTAGGCTTACTCCTCTTTTCATAGTTATATATCTAGACCTTTGAGAATACTCGCCTCTGTTGCTCTTATTTTTCAGAAGTCTCTTGAAATTTTTAGCCAACATGACTATTTCAACATCACCATCATCATCACTTCCATCCATCTCAATGAATTTCTCGACCTTGGCAGCAACAAGAGCCAAAGATTTCTTATTCTTCCTTCTTGTCTTTTTGCATCCAATTACCAAAATACGATTTACCCACTTTCAAGAACCATATTGAAATATTTGCGCCACTTTCGGAGATCAAATGTGTTATGCTATCACTTAATGAGACCAAAATGCAATTTAACCACATTTACTGGGACCATATCTATAATTAACTCACTAATTAAATACTAAAAAACTTGACATGCAAAACTTCAAAAGAAAAGTTTTGTAAAACCTCTTACATTTAATTCAAATGTTTGATATCTTGAAAGAAAAACAATAGTTGTAGATTCAAAGGAAGTTTAGGTAGGAATCCTAACTTTTAAACTATCAGGACCTAAAATGTAATTTGATCGTCTCATCTTTTCAGACCAAAATTTTAATTAGCTCATCCAATCAATTTTAAATCATGATTTCATTTTTTCATGTTAATATTAGACTATAAATAACTTTTTTATTTCTTATTCTAATAATAATTATAGAATTGATATCATATCATTAGTGTTTTCTTTAAAACCATTTGCAAGAATATTTTTAAAAAAAAATTTAATAATATAACCAAAAAAATAATTGGTGGATAGTTAAAGATTTATAAGAAAAAATGAAAATGACTATTAAAATTAATTAGAGTATCATATCTTTTAAATGATTTGTCAAGTTATGAAAAATCTTTTTTCATGTTAAATGATTTGTGTTTCTTCCATTTTAACACTACTAATTACTAAATTACCCTTCGTGTATGAAAATGACACTAATAAGAAAAATTAATATATATATTATGAAAATATGTAATTCTTCTCTCTTCAAAAATAGCAAAAATATAGTGCAACTTAATAAATCTACAGAATTATAAAATATAATATAATTATATACTAATAGCATCAGAGTCACGTACGACTATTGTTCGACTTGACGTCATAACTGACGGGACAATAGTATAAAATTTAATATTTAGGTTATTTGTTCTTGAGCTCTCTTGGAATTATTAGTCAAACAATTATTTTGAGCTCACATAGGTATTGTTGTTTTGAATATGTCTACATATAGTAAATGGCATACTATTATTGTTGTTTCAAATAATTCCTTGTGTTCTTGAGCTTCTACGATATACAAGTCTACATATCTTTTATTATAAAATTTATTAATTTTGTTTTAAAGCTTTAACTTTACGTTTTCTATGAAAGTCCACATGCAAATAATATAATATCGGGGTCTAATATCAGAGTTAGTATTATTTACTACTCCATATATAGTGTGTTCAGCTAAACATAATTAATTACCTAATTATTTTATGTATCAAATAGAGATGAGGAGCATTACATAAATAGATCGAAATTAAACTTATCGATAATACATATATATTATGAGTATAATAATAACAATAATAATAACAACAACAACAACAACAACAACAACAACAACAAACGACAACAACAACAGCAACCAACCAGTAATAATAATAATAATAATAATAATAATAATAATAGTTTCTGACTAATCGAGAGGTTACAAACATGCTAATATGATTAATGTGACATGTAACAATTTATTCTTTTTCTTTCTGAGGCTGGAGGGAAAAGAGAGGAGACGTTAAGGAAATTGAAGATGCTTTGATCTTTGAAATAGTATGCTTTTAAGTAGTGTAATTGTGTTTGCTTCATTATTTGAATAATGTAATTTTGGATGTTAATATTATTGCTAAATTTCTTTATTTTACTAAAACATATTATTATTACATGATTGACATAGTATTTAAGTTTAAAAAATTATTATTTTTGTTGAATATGTATTAAGAATAGTATATATTAATCAGTTAAGTAATATTACTAATAAAATTATAGTTGGAATAAAATATACTATAAAACAAAATAAATATTATCTAAAAAATGAACTTATCATGCTATAAAATTGATAATACTAAATAAAGTTTCATTATCAACAACTGGAGTACCAAAATCATTTTCATAATACTATCATTTTAAATAATGTGTTCCCTTGAGGTCATGAACTAATCAAGAGGTTCTACAACATGCTAACATGATTAATGTGTTGGAAATATGAGATATTTGAAATAGTCTTGGCGTTGAGCAATTCGATTATTACAGCAGATTAAGCTCATTTAAGTTTAAGTTCGTATATGCGTTCGATTAAATGATAATGTTCGTATTAGGATACTCGATATGACATTAGGGGTTATGATGGCTTACTAGGGTCAGTCATAACCAATATACTAACATATAATGTTCGGTTAACATTTATTAGTAGATGAGTTTGTGTCGAGCCTAAAGGGAGTCCATAGCATAAACGAAATCGAATGTAATTTAACTATGTAAGAACATTGGAAAAAATTTTCAATTGTTGGAAATCGCCCCTAGTTAGGCTTAGATGGTGTAATATTAGATAGGGGTTCAGAAATCTTACGGCTTTTATGAGAATAATTACAGAATATTCTATCTAGCCCTTCGTGCGCTATTTTAGGGATAAGAGTGAGAAGATTCTAGAAATCTCATCCCGCAGTCGACTAAGGTTGACTAGGTGGTAGGATTTTGCTTAACTCTCCATAAAGCCCTAAAGTGGGGATTTTGATCTTATATAAAATTTCTTTTGGAGAAGAAAATTATTCATCCAAACTTTTTGGTATTAACTTTTGTGAAAGACAAAAATCTACCTTCCTCTTAACATTTTTGAAATTAGACTAGTAGGTAGGAAATACCTTCGGATTTTTGAATAGCCTCTTGGCATGGATTGATATTTTAAAAGGAACTAGTAAAACTCCATGAAGGACTTATTAAGCTCGTTAGTGTTGATAATCTTAGAGAGAATTCTACCTTGGATGCTCGTGGGGTGTTAAATCACTTGATATTCATTCTTATTTTTTTATTACTCCAGAAGGCGATTTTTATATTCTTTGTCTCTTTAATTATTGTTTATACAACTGGTAGTGATCATGGGATTCGTATCCATAGTATTGTTAGAATATTATTTATACGTAAGAAACAAAGAACATAATGTGTCATGTAACAAAATTTTTCTTTTGTTTTCTTAGTTGGAACAAAGGAGATATTGAAATAGAATATCTTCATCTACTTGAAACTAATTATATTTTTTCAAGTGTAATTGTGTTTGATTATTGATTATTTGGAATAATAATGTAATTTTAAGTGTTTATATTATTACTAAATTTCTTTGTTCTACAAAAAAAAATATTATTCGTGATTGACATACAGGTGTTTAAGTTTCTAAAAAATTGATACTTTTTATTTGAATATATTAAGTATAATATATATTAATAATTTAAATAATATTACTAATAAAATTATACTTGAAATAAAATGTACTATAAAACAAAACAAATGAAAATATTTAATCATCGTATTTTCTTTGTAATTTTCATAGTATATTTAAAGAGTTATTCATGATCAAAAAATCCCTTCAAAAAAGAAAAATATTAATTAGAAAAATTCGAGAAGGTGTGAAAGTTTACCTGATTTTGGAATGATATCGGATTAAATTTAAAATATGTCGAATATTTAAGAAATCGATTACATGACATGCGTCGCGTATCTAGTTTACTAGTTAATGTTATATTGCGAGTCATTTGTTTAGCAAAAATAGTGAAACCATTACATTAACATTTGTTTCCTACAAATAAATATTGGAATTGGGGATAGTACCTAATTAGATCAAGGATGGGGAAACCTTTATTGAACCACTTATTGATTGCTTATAATCGTTCTTACATATGTTTTACGAAGGAAGCCGAGTTAAGTAATAGTCTGTTAGACAGCTATTAGACCAATAGTTATAACAATTGGTGTAACACTCGGACATGAACAAAAGCGATGCGAAACCAAGCTGTTAACCGCGGTGTCCGTGGCAGCAGATTCGGCAAATGGTGACGAGAAAATAGTATTGAAAGTAAAATCTGCACAATATGATAACCCCGGTTCGATTGGCGTGCTTTTTAGGTTTGGGGCGAACTGCCATTTGAAGGAATCACACTAGATGAGAATTACAAATAAGATGCTATGCAGATATAAAATTCTTACGCGCAATTACTGCATGCTCCGAGATGTATAAGACTAGGCTCCCGGACTTTGCTACGCATATCCTCACTTTGACACGCTCTTATCTACAGTATGTGTTTTACTACATTTAAACAATGAAAGCAAGGCTGTCGTAACAGCGATGTTAATAGCCAGGTTATGCATCTACAAAGTTTTATAGAACAACTTCGTACATTCAGCCTATAATAAAAGATAAATTTTCTTAAGCTCTTTTCCTCACAAAACAATGCAAAATAATAATATATTTTTTTTTGGGTGAAATACAGATGCCAAGTGAGGCGCTTTATAAAGTGTAAGCACAAAAGCAGTTTATGGTAATACTTCTATAAACAAAATATTCATAATTGTTTTGATAATTTCCTTGTCTCATAGCCAACCAAATCTGCTTGGGGGTCACGTTTGACATTCTGTATATTGGGGCGAAAATATTTCTTCCAATTATTAGCAAATTTATGATTCGCAAATACACACACAATACGACATTAGCGGCTGATGAGCATTGTCTTGTCTTTTGTTGATACTTGCCGTCCTTGTTCTGGAATTATTACCAAATTTAGCGATTCATGAATCTTTTGTAGAATCTGCAGCGGTGTGGCTGATATACCTAACCGTCTTGTGGCTTGTTAAATGACTTAAATCATTTGTTCGTAGTTTTGCTGTATCCAGCAAAATTGTCGGTAAATAGCTTAACACACAAATTACATCAACATTTTTTAACATAATATCAAATATCTTGTGTCAAGTTAAGAAAGAAAAATGAATTGAAAAGAAAAGTTCACTTTTTACCAAACAAGAGACGAAAAGTCGTAGAATTATCTGATTGACAGCATAACAAACAAACTCTGGATCCCTTTGCCCAACATTGCCTAATACTCGGTAGATTCTATTTCGTTGTCCTGGTCTTGCTAAATACTAAATTCTGAAATCTTAGGTTGATCCTTAATAATATTCCTTCCTTTTATAGTGTAAAAAATGTCAACTGATCATGTAAGGAATATTATCGTCGATTTTTGCACACTTAACACGTTTGGTCTAATGATGAAACACTAATAATAATCGCTATGGCATTGTTCGAACGTCACAAGACCTAAATTCTATCTATGCATTTGCAGGGTGGATCGCTCTATTGTTAAATGGCGGGTTCGGTCAAATTATCGATAAATCGTGTTAAAACTAGTGGTTAGTAATGATATTGTGAATAAAAAGAATAATGGTTCGAATCTTGGCGAAACGACACTTTTCATCTTCTCTTTTATTCCTCCAACTTCTTATCTATAAATCTTAATTCTTCGTTTCAACATTGAATTATTAAGTATTTTTACATATTATTTATTCTACAATTACTAGAATGCTTAGTTTCTTTATTAAATGTTAAGTAAATCGATATTAACTGACTTAAAATTCGATTTCTTGCTCAATCTGATTAAAAAAAAAATTAGTGTATATTTTGAGCCAGCACACATATAGATCTCTTCCTGTGAATTTGTAGCAGTATTATGAGACTAAGTATATGAACATATAATGCTATGATGGTAGCTGATGAGACCTCTTCTATCTTACTTTGACAAATTCTTTGCAACATAGGAGGCCGGGGCAACTGATGAGACCTCTTCTATCGTCTTTCTTCGTTCATACTAGACTGATGCACTACATTTTGTCATTGCTCTCTGGGCATGGAGGCTAAAGAATTAGGACTTTTTGGACCCCCTTTTGGTCAGAGTGGTCACACGCATGACCAATTGTGTCCCCATTCTTTAACCTTTTTGAGTCTCTTTTTGCAAGAAAGTTTTATTTTTCTCTCCGAATAATCTATTTGGTTCAAATAATTGATGATAGCGTTGCACTACCACTAACGAAACCCACGAGATTGTCCATTTTGTTTGTGGGGTTTATCATGACATCAATCCCACGCTGTAATGACGTTGTTGCCTTCAAACATATTGTAATGCAAAGAATAATTTTTATTATTTAATAAAGGGGTACAAAATAAAATTCGTTGTAGGGAAAATCTTCGGTGTCTGAAAACATTAGATCAGAAGATGATCCCATTTGTCAGTATGGATCACTAGCGTTCTTGACGATTTGTGAATCTTGAGAACACAACACGAGCGATAGAGTGCGATAGGAGGCAGTGCTTAGCTCGCTTGAGTTGAGGTCGACTTGAGTTTGACTTGACTTGGATAGGAGCTCATGAAATTTGGTTATGTAATCTGGTCTTGATGGACTTAGTACGGACTTGGATGCAGATCTAAGGCAAGGTCTTCTGGGCGTAATCCAGGAGTGTTGGGTGTGTTGGAGCGATCTTGGAGTCTTGGAGCTTCGATCTCGATCTATATTATTAGACTTGATGGGCGTCTTTGGCGGCATTTGCGGTATGAATCTTCTCACACTTTTGTGAGGTGGAGCTTGGGGATGTTACCACAGTAGGGCTGACTAATAGCGTCTTTATTCTTCTTTGTGGGGCTTGGAAATGCACTTGTCTTCTTGTCTTTAGTGGAACTTTGTAGCTTAAAATTTCTTTGTCTGAGTGGAACTTGATTTGGGATAGAACTCTCAGAACTCTTAGGCTGTGTGGAGTGATAAGCGAAAGTTATTTGAGCGATATGCGAACTAGCACAGCTTTATAACTACGTCGGCGTTAAGCAGAGCATTTGTAGGGGTGGGACTTAATGAAGTTTGACCTCGAGCGAGCTTTAGCTTGTACTCTGGCGACCTTAGCGGCTTGCTTGTTCTTTGTAGTGATGATCATGAAGGTTGAGTATCATGCTTTGTTGATGGCAATTGTCGATCGAGGCGTAGGCGCTTAACGGCGTGTTCACTTGCTGGACATGGGCTATAAGGTGAATGTTGGGAGTGTATTTCCTATATACGGGAACTTGATGAATTGAACACAGGGGTTTTAGGTATTCATGCAAGATTTATGAATAATCAGTGCTTTTAAACATTCACAATATTGAGCGTTCTGAGAGATCGTGTCAAATTCTCGTGATTTTGCTCTTGGCTTGAATATTCACTGCGTTTGTGCAATAATTCTTGATTTCGAGGCGTCTATTTCGACACACCGGAGGTGTTTTCGGCCCTGCGGTGTTTTACCTTCAGTGGTTAGATTTAACGTTGAGAATTTAGAGGTGTCACTACATATTTTACCGAGGTGTTTTTGTTGTGTATTTCTTATTGAGAGTCTTGTCTAATTTTCGAAAATAAAGGGGGTATTTATAGAACTTTTGGGTGTGAATCTTTATACGATTGGTTGGTTTGATTTCGGGTGGATCGCGTCTTGCTTAGTCGAATTTTGAGGCAAAGATACGAGCAATTCAGTTTTAGGAATTAATTAAAAGGGGCGCCTATTTAATATAGGAAGAAGGTTCCAGATCTTTTTTTAGGTCAAACATATTTTCATGTTGACCCCAGGGCGTTTTAATTATTTTGATCCAGCCAACCACAGGTCTCCATTTGAACCAGTTTTAGCCGCAGGGCCGATTTTAACAAATAAAATTAGAGATTTTAGTCTCGAACCACAGAATTTAATGAGCTTAATTCGGGCCTATTTTCACGGCCGCTTGTTCGTCTTTAGGGTTTCGCGTTAAACAGTGCTTTCGATCGAGCAGTAGCCCAGCATGTCACTTTTTATTGTTCAATTTTAATTAATTTGATTAAGTAAATCTTAATCATTTAATTATTATTTAATAAATTTTCACTTTCTGATTGCCCTCGGGCCGGGTACATCGTAGTAGGTGTCGAGTTCGACCAGGGCATTCATTTTCCAACATGAATGTAGTACATGTGGATATTTCAGGAGTTTTTACTTCCGGCGTATGCTACTCTTAGCGTCGGTCTCTTTATTCGGCTTATTGGATGTATGTTAGATAATTTATTGATGACAATTTATTCTTTAAATGCTTGATCCGGTCATCCAGTGCTCCCCTGTAGGAGGTCAGGCGATGGTTAACCCAATTTCGGACTTGTTGCAGATGTATTTAAGGCTAAGCGTAGTGCAAATTAAATGCATCCAAGTATCGTTTGGAGACTTTAAAGGGTGATTACCTGTTTATAGGGATTTGTTGTGATGATTTTGATTACGATCCCTAACCACCTCCTGACTTATAGGAGCGTTGACTCATTTATAGGATTTATTGTGACGTATTTTGCATGTTATGATCCTTAATTAAGTCTTCGGTCTTTGACTTAATGAAGACTTAATTATGTAGGATATGTCAACATGTTGGATCCTATTCATTCTCAATTTATTGGAGAATTGAATTATTTGGGTTTGATGTTAACATGATATATTACATGTTAAGACCCATTTAATTCTCAATTTATTAGAGAATTGAGTTATCTCGATTTGCTGTTAACATGATATATTACATGTTAAGACCCATTTAATTTTCAATTTATTAGAGAATTAAATTATTTTTAGAGGTGTAGTACTCTAATTTATATTGATCTAAATCATTTGGATTTGACGGAGTCAATATCTTCGACATGAATTTATTACATGTCGGATATTCTAAAATGATTATGATTTGGCCCAGATCGATATCTTCGACATGAATTTATTACATGTCGGATATTCTAAAATGATTATCCTTAATCCTATGAATTTTCGGAATTAATCATCTTAATTTTAATCTTATTTTTAGAATTTTCTGCCCAATTTTCGGGTCTATCAAATATTTAGGATGTATTTTTTCACCATGTAAAATAAATAAAATCATCCGCTAACAAGACAAGACTGAGTGGGTTTTTAGGATGAGTATTGGCCCATAGGGTCCTATATAAAGGTAAGATGAATAAAAAAATCAATTCATCATTTCCCCAGCCACTTAGCGTGCGTACCGAGGAGTGAGGTTCTCCCTCTATTTTGTTTTGTTTTGATTTTTCTCTTGCTTCTTGTAACATTATGTGCTCATATATCATCATTAATGTCTTTTCTTTATCTTTTGCAAGTTCTTCGAGTTGATAGAAACATAAAGTTGACCACTTTTGGGGATTTTGCTCACGCTTTTGCACAAACATAATACCTTTGACTCCTTATGCATCTTGTATGTTTTTTTTTTATGAACCTTCTTGATGATTATGCTTCTACATGCTTAACTAGATGGTTAAAATATTCCTTTGAAATATATAGCATAACTAATTTTCTTGAATTGCATGATTTAGAAAAGCGTCCATAAATTTTCATTATAGTCTTGTTTTGAGCTGCGCCCATATCCTTTGAAGATACTTGAAGTGACGGTTCATTTGGCGTATAGTGAGACTCATAATTCAGTGTGTAGCTCGAGTTAGGACGGTTTTAAGATGCTGCTGGAAATTTTCACTTTCAGCTTTTTGTAGCTTTTTTGGGGATTTGTTTCTCCTAACACGGATGTTCGATTGGGGTGAGACTTGCCCTCACGGACTCTTTTATGAGTCTAGTTTCTGTTTATAATTTTTCAGAACTTTTCGGGCACTTGAGGTTGGTCGTCCCGGCCCGTAAGCATGTGGGCTATGTTCGAGTATCTTTTGCTTTTGAATTATTATTCACGTAGGATAGGATGGTCTTGAGCATATAAGCATGGACCTTTTAGGACTTTGTTGCATCCGCTTCCCAATAGCTTTGATCGGCCCTCAATGAGGGCTTGATTGTGATTTGATCGTAGGTGTTCTTACGCTTCGTTATGCTTGAGTTTGCGCTTTGGAGTCATACCATGAATAGGTTAGCTAACATACGTATTATATATATTAGGCTTGCTTATACATATTATATATCATTAGACTTAGGCATACATTGAGTGCGAATGACCTTGAGTGTGGATATGGTATTTACTAAAAGGGCGGGAGGCCTTCTCTTCCTTTCTATTGACCACGTGCTCATGGAATCATTCTATTTATCCTTTTTTAGTCACTTTGTCTTGAGTACGTCACCCAGTGCGAGAGGCGTTTGCGGGTAGCAGGGGCATTTCTTGTTCTTCCAACCATCTGCCTTTGGATTGTCTTTGACTCTATGCCGTTTTTTTCTTTTGCTTGGATAGTGCGAATAATGCATGAGTTGAAGATGGACGTCCATCTCCTTCTCTTTACTTTGCTTTGATGTTGATGCTTGCTTGTTGAAGGAGGGGTGGGTGCCCCTTTTGGATGACATGATCTTTGAGTCAGTGCTCAATCCTTCTTAAAGCATGGTGTGCATCTCATACTTCTCTTGTGCTTTGATTTGATTTGCTTTTGTTGTCATGCTTTTGAATTTGGAATTTGATGGTTACGGCTCTTTAATTATTTTCTCTTTGTTTTTTTCTTTTTTGCATGGGTGACCAACCCGTCAAAGCATTCGCTTTGGATAGAGATCTCTCGTGATTGTATGGATGCTTGGGTAGCTCTATGCCGTTCTCTGAAGGACAAGATTGTGGTGGAGCTGAGAGCATGCTCGGTGGCCAAGATGGGCGAACTCACTTACCGACCCCAAACTTCGCCCCGGCTAGGCTTGTTTGTATAGAGGCTACCGCGAGGACTCCTTACCGTGGAGTAGACTTTTAGCCGGTTGGCGTGAAGGTCTGTATCAGTCATTGCGCCACGCGAGTGACATTCTACTATTACTCAGACAAACCATTTCCATACTATAGCTCAGGCAAGGTTGGAGGCCTTTGGTCGCTAGCTTGTGGAAAGTGAGCGTACGCGATCTTACAAAGAGACTTACCTCGCCGTATGTTGCATCTTTGCTTGTTGTTGTGAGTGGCCGCCATCACCGCAGTGACGCCCCACTGAAACTTGTTCTTTGTAGTGATGATGAGTGTGAAGGTTAATTATCCCAATCACTTGTTGATGATCTTGATTGATCGAACCGAGGACCTTAGCGTGTTTCTGCTGGACATCGGTATAGGGAGGCCCCGAATATTAGGTGTATTTCACATATGGAACTGATGAATTGAACGATGTTTTTTAGGTGTTCGTAAGGTTATGAATAATCGAGGTGCTTTTGGCTTATTCACGAATATTTGGCGTTTACGAGATCATACGGTGCTCGCCAGTTCCCGACTACCGTGAAAAATTGTGTTGTTGTGCAATAATTCTTGATTTTCTAGAACACGAAGGTGTTTTCCGACAGCACGTGGTGTTTACACTGATGGTTCAAAAGATTTAGCTGGAGAATTTAAGTGGTGTCCTCTATTTTACGAGGTATTTTTTTGTGTGTCGTTTCGAATGAGGAATCTTATACAGTTTGGGATAATAAGGGCTATGGGCTTTTGGGCCTTGAATATTTATACAGTTAGTTCATTGATTCGGGTTGGTCTGATCTTAACCGTCAAAGTTTGAGCGAATCTCGACCGTTAGTTGCGAAATTAATTTTCTCAAGAATTGAAAAGAGCGCCTATTTTAACAGGAAGAGGTTCAGATTTTTTCTAGGTAGAAGCTTAGCATTCATGTTGACACAGAATAGTTTGAGTCTTTAATTTGATTCCATGAAACTTACAGATGCCAGTTTTATTTCAGAAGCTTTAGAAAACAAGTTTAGCTCTGGGGCTGATTTAACTTGATAAAATTGGAGATTTTTAAGGGCTCGAGCTATAAATTTATTGAGCTTAATTCGGGATTATTTTCCCGACACTTATTAAATAGAGAGTTGCATTAAATTTAGGGCTCGATCAAGAACTCCCAGCCACGTGTATTTCTTTAGTAACTTCGATTTTTAATTAATTTAATTAAGTCAACTTAATCATTTTAATTATTATTCAATAAATATTCACTGTCTACACATATAAGCATAACATGCTTATGTAATACTCCTAAAATAAATTATACTTAACGTTTTCAATTTTTAGATAAAATTTGTCAAGAACAATGCATTTTTTTAAGTATATTGAGAAAATTTATAAGAAATAATAAAATGAAAATGTGTTGACAAAATTCTAGTGATGTATATACCTTATACGAGTATTTATTAGAATATGAAAATAGAATATAATTTTTAAATATCTAATCTTAAAAATGAATAATGAAAATGGCAACTAAAATGAATAGAAATTAATAGAGTAATTCGAACGAGTAATTTTTCAAATGACCTAGTACATTTTAATTTGGCCAGCTTTTGAACATTTGGCACTAGTTAAACTTCTTATCATTCTTTTTATAATAACTTTTATTTCAATTTCTTTAATAATAATAAAATGTATATTGAAAGTCAATCTAGAAGCAATAGACGATTATTTTCAAAATACAGAAATATAATAAGTATCGAGTATTATTACTTCCTCCATTCTATTTTGTTTTTGCTCAAAATTTTAGGAGAATTCAAATTCATCTCATATTATTTCAATTTTCCTCCACAAAGTTAAACTAATTTTGGAATTTTTATTTTAAGAAAAGTGATCATACAAATTGGAATAGAGGAAGTAGTAAATTACTATTATGAATTAGTGACAATGATCAATGTCTTTGGTTATGAATTAGTGACATACTACAAAAAATAAATGATCAACGTACCTTCCAATAATGAATTAGTTCATTCAAAATAAAATAGAAGGATTAGGAGGAAGTAGCTTACGTTATGCACAACATCACAACTATTAATAATAGAGTTAACTGTCGATTTGGTCCCATATAGTGAAATCATGTTGCATTTTAGTTTTAAATAGTTACATTATTACAGATTAATACTTGAAAGTAACACAAGTTTTATATTATGATGCAAAAGTGAAAAAATATTCACAGGTAGAGATTAGAAGAATAGGAATCAATGTGCAACATTTGTTGTTTAACTACGAGAACCAATCAGCAACACCCGACTTTTCGATTATTAATCTATGACGATATATGGGCAAAATCGGTAATTCATAGGTAATAATGATTTTCTATGCTCCAACAAATAAAATGAATGATTTGTATTTGGACACCTTGTGACATTTTTTTTGTAGTACTCGTACGTGATTGTTGGGCATTATTTTAATCTCCGCCTTATATGATGCCTTTAAGCTTTCATACTTAACAATCAATAATAGAGGATGTTAAATTTAACGTTTTATAAATAAAGCGTCGATTTAGCGTAGTGAATAATCTTTAAAAGCTTTTCGTAATAGTTCCATTGAGGGTGTTAATTAAGGTATTAAATTAATTTCTATACAATATCGAGCTTTATATTATTTCACAAAATATTTTTTTTTAATTTCAAAAAATTCATAATATTTTAATACAATGAATAAAAATGGTGTAAAAAACTCAAATTTTTTTGGTGTCCAAATGATACAAACCTAGTCTATATTTATATATCTCGAAAATAAAATATAAAATAGTGGTATATTTTTTTTTCTTTTACTTAATTATTGTACAAAAAATAATTAAAAAAGAAAATGAAAAAAATAAAGCAACCAATCAGCAGCTGCCAAGTGGCAAGTTGCTAGTTGATCCTTTTTTTGTTTTATTTTATTCACAGTGGGGCTCACTATTTGGGTGCCAAAAAAATTTAGTTTCAGATTAAATTTTGATCCCGATCTCACAAGGTGTTAAATTTGATATTGAATTGATCATTTAATATGTGAAATGATTCTTTTTTAATATCCTAATTGATCCATTGCTGCACTTGATATTAGAAATAAGAACTTTTTCAAATGATTATCTTCACTTCACCGGATGCTTCGTTTTTGAAAATGCAATCATGAATTCACATTATGTAATGATGCTAAAACAATTTATAAATATCAACTTGGTTAAACAATAGTGGAAAATGTGTTTGTTTAGTTTGCTTATTCCATTGTTTTTAAACTTAAGTAGCCAAAATTTCATAATCAAATATATATATATTACTCGCTAAGTCCTGGCTCGTGGGCTATCTTCCAATTTTACGGATTCGTGGCAGGCCTGTAGTGGTCTGAAGCGTATGGGCCTTAACTAATGGGCCAATTGGCACTTATTTGTTTTTCCCTTCTTCATTGATGTTTTAACCTAACACACACAAATTAAGGTGAGATACCTTTTCCCTTATTTTCCCTTATGATAACTTTTTCTTCATAGAAAATTAATGGTGTCAATTAAAATAAATAAGTGGAAAATCAGTGTGCACACATAAAAATAGAAGGAGAAAAATCAGGGATATAAAAGAACAAAGTATAAATGTGAAAAATTAAATATTTTGATACAAGAATATTAGAGTAAAACATCATTTATTTAAAGATGGGGGAAGTACTACTTACTAGAGAAATTTTGGAATCAAGCAACCTTCGAGCAATTTTTTGGGACCACAAGAAGTCAAAAACTTGAATAAACTTTTGGTTTTTGAATTAAAATTTTAATCATCAATACAAGTTTTGTTTCAGATTATTTTTCAATTTGGTCCCTATAAGTGTGATCGATTTACGATTTGATCCTGGTTAACAACAATGTTAGATTTCGTTGTTTTTTATATTACATTATTATTAATTCACAAGACGCGTGTAAATTACATTTTCTTTCGAGAAACTTAACTATCAAGGTTTTAACCCTCTTCCCTTATAAGTGAGTGCCTAACCACTACATCAAACCCCTGTATAAATTACATGACTTTTTTATAGATAAATAATTAACGTTATTGTCCGTTTGAGAATCATGTAGATAGTGGAAAGTTAATTAATTTAAATTAATAAAATTCAATTTTATAGATTTATTAATTTAATTAATTTACAACCTATCACACAACGACACATGTTGATTAATGTTTACCTGAGTTTCGAATTAAATTAAACACATGCGCAAATAATAAGGTTCCCAGAATTCAAGCACCTGAAATTAATTTTAGGTTAAAATTAGATTTTTATATTAATTAAACCTAATTTAACCTGTAATAAATATTAAAGCATCGCTTGAATCGATAACAACAAATTTCGTGGTCAATAAATGAACGATTTTTGACCTAGAAAACCATACATGGGGCGCCTCCTCCTATTTCTTGGAGGTTAACTTGTGCAAATATCCGATTTATCAAGATTACGCCCCCAACATTTAAAACGATCAATTGGCCGAGACGCGATCCACCAAAACGGATCACCCATCAAGCAGGCACAAAGTTCATAAATACCCCCCCTTTGCACTATGGAGCGAGTGCTCATTCATGTAGAAAGCCAAGGAAAATAGTGTAGTGCCGCAAGTTCTCCTCAAGTTAACACGCAAGAAGGACCTCGAAGTTTCAGCTATCCAAAGGTCGAAGGGCCTGAGCACCTAAGTGGTCAAGATTCAAGGTTGGAAGATCACCCGAGTACCAAGACCCCTAACT
The DNA here is from genome assembly GCA_019722365.1 of Lithospermum erythrorhizon. Lineage (NCBI taxonomy): Eukaryota > Viridiplantae > Streptophyta > Magnoliopsida > Boraginales > Boraginaceae > Lithospermum > Lithospermum erythrorhizon. The sequence goes on along the minus strand of JADFUC010001124.1, from coordinate 103,854 downwards.
AGCGCCTAAACATCAAGAGTGAGGGAACGACTATCAGGGTCAACCAAAATCACTTATAGCTATGTTACCAACTCAACACTCCAAGTTAAGCTACTTAAGCACGTCAAGGCCCAAGAAATTGGGCTATAACAAGCTACTAACTCCCTATTCTACATCCAACATCGCACAAGTGAAGTTGGGTTAAAGGCTCTCCCCGCCGAAGGAACCTACTGCTCTGCCAAGGTTCACGCGGTTCAAGACTATGTCAAGGCTATTGAACAAGTCCACCCACACTGATGCAAGCCATCAAGCATCCCGGATAGGACCATATCCATATCAACATCATCCGACCCAAGTCCAAGTCATGTCATATCAGCATGGCCTCGGCTACACCAATACCCCCAAATCAAAGAAGGTTCCAAGGCTACACGAGTTAGTTCCAAATTAAAGAAGATCCAAATTCACGAGTACACCAAATCTTAAGCAATCAAAGCAGATCTGCCTCCACCTCAGTCACCGCAAATCAAAGGCGGCCTCGGTACAAGAGTGTTAGCCCTAAATCAAAGGGTGATCCAAGTGACACAAGTCAACCCATATTACAAGGATCAAAATCCAAGACTAAGGATCAAGTCCACACAACCACACGGGATCAAGGCTGCTGAAGCACCCCGGTTCGGACTATATCCAAAGTCAAAGACCAAGACCTCCGTCCTGTGCCCTGGTTTAGGACATTATATCCAATCAGCACTAAGCCGATCCGCCGAGTCCAATAAGTCAAGCCATATCAGACATGTTAGCATACGTGAAGATAACTGTGACCGACAATAACACCAATCGCTTTGATAAATCTTTGTACCTGTGGGTGATTTCTAAAAGGGGTTTGTATTATTTCAGTACAACATAACTAATAAAATCTTTCTTCACTTTACAAATCTTGGCACGCCCTGTGGGACTATCTCTACTCCTCATCACTTCTAACTCAAAAATGGTTCCAAGGGCCTATCCCGACTCTTTCGCCGCTGCCTGAATACTACAAGGCTAAAGAGTCACAAATGCGGGGTAATACGTCAGATATTACGCACCAAACCAAGCATGTACTACCAATCACGTCAAGCAAATCAAGCAAACTTTAGTGGCCTAGAGCTTGAATAGCCGTTCGATGCAATGTCAAGTTGTGATTCAGCACTCCAACTCACCCGCTATGGCCTACAATCAAAGTATGGCTCTCTCATTAATCGACTAAAGCTAGTTTAACAAAGATGAATACAACTGAGGTTTTCGGTTCCAACATACTACCGTGGTTCTGTGGGTTAACATCTGCACCACCGGTCGACTAAAGTCGACTAAGCGCAACATAGGATGACATGTCCCACATGTGATAGGGACATTGAATACCTTGAAGGCTCAAAACCTACTTAACTAGGGTATTCATCACCGTCCAACTGCAGTTCCACACCGAGCTAATCCATGGAAGGAAGCCAACCCAAATATCGGTCAGATATTGACCCTGTTGATTCTTACATACCGATCATGATGACTTCAAACCATTACCATGTAGAGCGTATAGCCTCCGTAAAAAGACGCACCTCATTACCATGTATGAAAGAACAGACTCAAGGCGCTAATCAGCAGCCTGGCTTTCAAGAGGCACCTAACACCTCCAAGGACGACAAATTCCTCACGTACTTCATGTTTATGTTTCAAGTATGTCCCATGGACAGCCAACAAAGGCGGTGAAGACCCCATTTATCTCAATCACGGGACCAAACCAGCCACACATCCGAAGGGAGTTCATATTGGGAAATCAAGACACTTCAAGACGCAGGCAACCCCTCACACCCTTATGTCAAGCTCCCATGCATCTCGTTATCAGATAGTCAAGATGCCCTATGGCTACCAACCACCAAAGTTCCAACATTTCCCGATGGCGTGGACCCTAAGCAAAGCATTATCACCTATTTCTAGAAAACATGCAGAACAACAGCTGAACTGAGGAGATCATAATGGTCAAAACAATTTGTACGGTTTCTTAAAGGAAATGCATTCGAGTAGTGTGCACTTAGTCGAACTGCATCTACAGATGGCTAAGCACAATGAAGCGAAGTTCTCAACCAAATACAAGCAACACTAGAAATAATCATACTAGTAGAAAATGGCTTTGTGTAACATCCCAAGATGTAACACTTTAATAATGGGATCAAGGAAATAAGACAGAATAATTCCACATGTAACAATTTACGTAACACTTTTTTTATTATATATAACACTTTAAGACAGAACATTTTAAGCGCATCACTTTTTGGTTACATACTTTTACCTATCACTCAATGTAACACTTACATAATAATGCAACATTTTAAGGTATTACTTTTACGTGTTACATACTTTAGGTATCACCAACGTAACACTTAGATAATACGTAACATTTGGCCAGTATCACTTTACGCTGCTACATAATTTATGTGAATCAAATTAAACCAAATCAATACCAAACACATAATGTAAAAGTAATTTGTAAATAAACATCGATACGCAATTCCATAGTTAATCGACGCTTTGGGAAAATATTGTTTTTAAAAATATTTTCATAATATTATTTTTTTTGTAATTTCAACACAACATAAAAGTAATTTACGACAAAGCCAAGGCCTCGAAAATCGGTAGTTTCAATTAATTCGAAATAAATAATACTCTTTATAAAATGTCGATGAAAATTTTATGAATATAAATGAAAAATAAAAGACAAAAAATCTGTCGATCTTTGATCCAACATAAAAACCCGAACAACAAAAGATTCGACTAGATTCAATAATTATCAAACAAAATAAATGAGACATGTCCTCAACACAAAACACACTCAAAAGCAAATAATAATACACACACGTTATCAAGAATTTTTGGCTGAAACGATAATTTTCGCTCTTTTAACGAAACTTCTTAACTAACAGCTCAGGTGCAAAACCCTCAAAACTAATCCTCATTTGCTCAGAATAATCATTCTTCCGCAGCCACACACCACCCTTCCCCCTTTCCCTCCGTCTCCTCTCCTCTCCTTGCCTCCTGAAGAAGGCGCCGAACGTCAGCAAAAGAAAACGCCGCCTCCGCATCGAACCCCCTCTCTCCACCCACCGCCACCAACAACAACAAGCCCAATCCCCTAAACCCCCCTCTTCTCAAAACCCCAACGCCCCCAAACTCCCCGAGCCGATCTCCACCTTAACCGGAAACCGCCTCAACCTCCACAACAAGATCCTCAAACTCATCCGAGAAAACGACCTCGACGAAGCCGCTCTCTACACGCGCCACTCCGTCTACTCCAACTTCCGCCCCACCATCTACACTTGTAACGCCGTCCTCACTGCCCTTCTCCGCCAGTCCAAATACTCTGACCTCTTATCGCTCCACCGCTTCATCACCCAAGCCGGGATCGCCCCTAATGTGGTCACTCATAACTTGCTCATTTCTGCTTATGTTGATTGCAGGAAGACTGACATTGCTTTGGAGCATTATAAGCAGCTCGTTAACGATGCCCCCATTAACCCGCCCCTCTACTTACCGGGTCTTGCTAAAGGGCTTGTCGATAATGGGAAAATTGAGAGGGCGTTGGAGTTGAAGGATGAGATGTTGGAGAAAGGGCTCAGTGCTGATCCTGTTGTGTATAGTTATTTGATGATGGGAGAGCTAAGAGTGGAAATGTATATGGGGTTTTGAGGTTTATGAGGAGTTGAAGGAGAAATTGGGTGGGGAGGTCACGGCCTAAAAATACTATCATGTCATCATCATTATCATCAACAAATCAGCCTCATCATCATTATCATCAAATCAAGACACCTAAATTGTTGTCCTATTTTCTAAAGATAAGGTAACTACCGTAAATCAGCTTTGATTTTAATGATATATATATATATATATTTTAATTTGTTGGGTGTTGTCTTTTGCTTTGGATTGTAATTGTTTGGTATCGATTTGGTTTCGGATTGTAATTGTTTGGTATCGATTTGGTTTCGATCTCTAAATTTTCAGCTATTTTTTTCAATTTATTCCTCAATTAATTTTGAATTGATTAATTTCTTTTATTTTAATTCTGATAATTAAAACGTCAGCAATTATTGATTTTGTTGCCCTCAAGACCTTGAATCCTCCAAGATTTTCAACAAGTAAGCTTCTTCATATATATTGGTTTCATCTCATGTTATATGTGCATACATGCTCTAGTCTAGATATGTATACTTATAGTATTATTCTAAAATTCGATATTGATGCGCATATCATTAAGATGTATGAAACTAGCCATAATAACACATAATTGTGATTTCAGAGAACTTATTAAAGAATGGGAACTAGGAAGGTCCACATCTTCCCAAAACATCATCATGGGAGTCATAGTCTCCACCCCCACATTGAGGATGATCACTCCCTACTAGGATGGATGATTGAACCTCAAGGCAGTAAAATACATATAGATGCAGAGCACCACTTGGTTCCTCAAGGCCAAAGAGCAATCGAACTTGTCGCGGAAGCGGGAAAGTGTATTGCACAAATAGTTAGAACCATTCCAGGGAAATTACTCCTCACTTTCTTTGATTGGAGATGCCAAGAATTCTTGTGAAAGATCAATGGTGGTCGAAATCGCTGAGACCTAAAAACGCAGTATATGTGAGCACTACCACCTATTTAGTCTCCTTTGTTGGATCAAATGTTGTTTCTCTTTAGTTGATGTGCATGTAATGTCCTTTTCATTACACCACTACAGATTTTGGCTAACGCGACGCCAAAAACGTCACGTAAACGTCAGATGCGCCTTTCGCGACATTTCTATTGCCGAAATCAAACGCAACATACGGAAGGCCGCACTAAAATCAAAAACGTCAGTATACGCTATACAAAGAAGATGATGATTGTGACATTTGGAAACGCCACCATCAATGAAATAACCCTAAAACCATCATGTAAACGCCAGACTGACCTAATCAACCACAAAAACGCCACACTCTCGTGATTCGGGAAATTAAGCACACATACTTACTTAAGGAAATGTACTTAATATTAAGATAATTAAATTATAACACGTGGCAAAAATCACACAATAAAAAAACACACTTAATTAAGAAATGTACTAAGATTAATATAATTAAATTTTAAAATATGCGGCAATAATGTCACACCATTAATAATACTAAATAATTAATTTATAAAATATAATAATGTCACACCATTAATACTAAATAATTAATTTATAAAATATAATAATATTCACTACTCCATAAAAAACGCCACACACTTAATATAAATTAATTAATTTATAAAATATAATAATATTAACCACGCCCATAAAAACGCCACACTATTAATATTACATAAATAATGAATCGATATAATAATAATATTTCACCATAATAACGTCACACACTTAATATTAATTAATTAATTTATAAAATATAATATTATTACAAACGCCATAATAACGTCACACAATTAATATTAATTAATTAATTTATAAAATATAATATTATTACAAACGCCATAAAAACGTCACACGATTAATATTAATTAATTAATTAAATCAAGTATAATAATAATATCAACGCCATAATAACGCTACACACCTTAATATTAATTTATATAATTTATTAAATATAATAATATTACTCATGCCACAATAACGTCACACACTTAATATTAAATAATTAATTTATTATATATAATAATAAACATAACGCCATAGAAACGTCACACCATATAATATAATAAAAAAAATTAAAAATTAGCTTTCATAATAAAGAATATTGTAAATATAAAACAAAATATGAGCATTCAAACAATAAACAAAATATCAGTTTTTTTAATATTTAACATCAGATATATATATATATTATATATATATGAAACAAAATGAATAAAAATATAAACAATTATTTAAATATTGAATATGAGATTCATAATAAAAGCATTATTAATTATTTTGATTAAATATAAACAACTATTTAAAATCTTATTTTTTAAACTATAAAATATCTTATTAAAGTATATATTTTGATTTGGTTAAGCATCCAAATAATAAACAAGTTAATATATAAAACAAGTTAATAAAAATATAATATACCCTCAAATTAAATTGAATTTATTACAAAAAAAGACAAGTTAGTATATAACATTATAATAAAACTATCAAATTAATACATTAACTTAATAACTAAATCACACAAAGAAAAATGAAGAAAACGAAAAATTACCTCAACATTTGGAAAGCATTAAGAAAATGGATTCATATCTTATATTTATAAGAGGAGACGAAGAGATATTATCGCCTTTTTAATTTCAATTTTCCCGCCTATGCCAAAACGTCGCAAACCCGCCATACTATAAAGATATTTCCCGCTTAGTCAAAAATTTTGTGACCAATAAACCCAAAACGTCACATACATGCCGTAGTGTAAATTCAGATATTTTATGAAAATATCTTAACGTCACAGAAATGTCATACAAAAAATACCAAGATAATGCATTTAAAAATAGCTTTAACGGGGCCACGTAAATGTCATGTAATATCTTTATATTAATCAATTAAATCATAAAGTCTACGTAAACGACATAGACAAAAAATTAAACTATTAAATAAATTCTATATTAATAAATTAATTATTATAACGCTGCCAAAATGTCATATCATATATTTATATTAATAAATTAAATGGTAGAACGTCACAAAATGGCATGTATAAAAATGAAATCATAAAATACTTTGATATTAATAAATTAATTATTATAACGTCACAAAAATGTCATATCATATCTTTATATTAATAAATTAAATCGTAGAACGTCACACAAACGACATAGATAAAAAAATTCTTCCAAATAAATTACCAGAAACTGAATGAAACTCCCTGCAATAGATATGAAACTCCTTACTACCAATATACCTCAAATTGTATAATACATATATCAAATAATTCAGTTTATAAAATAAATGTTAAACAAGTACATAATACATTATATTATTAGATAACGTGCACTAATAATTCTTTGTCATTCTCATCATCACATCGTCATTCTCACTTTCTTCCTCATTATCTTCATTTGTAAATACAGCTGGACTTCATCATCATCGCCATATAAACCCATTGTCATGTTAATATTATCATTATCTAAATTTCATTGTTTGCTGAACGGTACCGCACCGGTTGTTCTTCTTCCCGAAAGAACTCTACATCTATCTTCAATATTAGTCGAATCAATTCGACTCCTTCCAAATGTTTTGATGCAACCACCCATTCAAGATGTTTCTTATCATCCCACACATACTCTATCGTCTGACAGAACCTTTCCTTGCTTTTTATTTCAGACGATTCGGCTCCAGTGGTGTACCCGCATCCACCTTCGTATCGAACCGACGACACTCAATAAGACAACCGCCTGCTCAAACCGCATCTCAACTCCCATATTTCTTGAAGAACCTCAGTAATCAACATGCTCACTATCCGAATATCGAAGACTTTCTACAAATACCACTATTATTTGTCGACATTGCTCCCCAGCACCATTTCTCGTGTGCTTCCAAGAGTATCCATTTGTGGTACCCTCAGACTTATTGGATTTCCTTCGTGGACCAAGAGCCAAGGTAAATAGTCGTTGGTCGACATTCTCCATATTATGTTGAACCTAGAAAATATATATCCGTGCATCAATTAGTTTATAATAATTTAACCACAATCGAAATGTAATATAAATATAATTTAAGTAGTTAAAAACTGTTATTAAAACTAGTAACTTACATAATTTCTGAAGTGTTGTATAAAATTATCATTAACCATTTGATCCTTTGATTGTGAGCTTCAGATAAGTGTCTCAATCATACCATGGTACTCCCTACAAAATTATTAAATTACGGTAAATTATTAGTATTTATACATTAATAATGAAATAAAAGTAGCTACTAACAATTAAATTATTTGTATGACCGACACTAAGTATGGTGTCACTTCCGCGACAGACAAGCATGTATATAAAGCGTAGTTTTCCACTCTTTATCATTCATCAAATACTCTTTCAACATGGTCAGAGTCGACCTAGGGCGACAAAGAGTTGAACGACAATCGCCATCTACCTCTTCCTCCATCATCGATTCATCGGTACGGTTCTGTCGCTTTCGCCGGCACAATGAAATAAATGACGACACCTCCCGTAGTAAATAAAGCCTCACATATTGAACCTTCACGCGCGCTTTTGACGAACCATACGCTTTGTTCTTCCAAGCGCACTATTATTCAAATATATGTTATTATGCCTTAACAAAATTAGAATGTATCTAATATGTAAATTATTTAATACTCACAACTCAAAAGCAAGACATCCACCTAATGTACGCGACCACCCATCAAAGCCTCATACGGTGTCGAACAGTAACGCCTCCATTACATCAACATCGCCAGGAAATATCTTCAAACTTGCACAAAGTTCCAACAATATTACGCCCCAATATCCGGACGCGTCAACTGGTAGGCGGAAGACGAATGTCTCTAAAGAAGTCAGTATAACTCTCGCGGATAGCTTCCCCAAATGTGTTTTGGTATGTGCCGAAAAGCAACAAGAATCAATTTCCGAACAAGTATTGCATTGTCGCGACTCTTAAGCCCTGTGGAACTTGGCATTACTAACACTCGCAGTTAAGATATCCATCGCGTTTTAATTTTATCAAATAACCACGTACCTAAGCCATATTGTTGTTTTTGTGTCAGTAGTGTAAGTTGTTTTGTGTCGTGGTGTATTAAAATGTACAAGATAATTTACTAAATCGATCGAATATACAATATATACATATTTATAGATAATTACATTATACGTTAATTATTATTTGAATACTTACTCGCCCATGTAACGATATATGCCTTCGGTTTATTCCGCCGGAGCGAATACAGAACCGGCATGTCCCCGAGGTACTTCGCTGGCTTCAACCTTCACCGAACCACAAAATTGGCTCTCGAAGGGCTGATGGACGATATTCGCTCTTCCGGCATCTCATCCTCTTCGAAGCTTGAATCTAAAAGACCATGTACATTTATGGTTTCCACCTCCTGACCGCCTATCTAAAGGTATCTATCTCGCATATACGGAGTATCAATTTCAAAGAATGCATACTATTCCTCATGTGTCTTCAACATTTACCGCCGCATTCCTCGAAATATTTCGATTCATCAATGATGCTACTTAATTGTGTGGTGTAGATAAGGGGCGTTAATCATGGGATCATGACTGTGGTATTCTAGACATCGCATCTCTATCAACGCCTTCTTCAAATGCTTACCAATTTACCTTGGTTCTTTTTATGTTTGCTCATTTTATATTCGCATTTAAAGACGATATTGGCCTCCGGCTGCCACTTATCCCTTCAAGGCTTCCTCCTCTTCTACAACGCATCTACAAACTTCTTTTGAGAAAACACACCAATTTTCAAACGTTAAGAACTAAAATACAAACTTTTAGTTCCTAAATGCAAACTAAATCGATTCTTACTTACATTAACATATTTACAAAATCAAACGAAAAAATCGTATTTACTAAAAATCAAACAAAATCAAATATTTATTTTTTCAAATAAATAAATAACAAACATATTTACACAAACTCCTTTCAAACAAATAAATAACAAACATATTTTTTCAAAAAATTAGATTTACAACACAAAAAAGTCAAACAAAAGTCAAAACAAAGTTAAGTCAAACAATTCAAGAAACATACTTACACAAATCACGCATTATCGGGTTAAGTAACTTACAACACAAAAACTACGTATAGCTATAGTTGACTTTTAAAGATAACGTGTCGACTTTTTTCAAGCTGCAGGGTCAAGCTGCGCTGTAGGCGGTCACGAAGAAGCAGTGGCATGGACTGCTGGTACGCGGGCGGGGCGGGGAGGGGGGCTAGCTGGTACGGGCAAGCGGATGTGGTGCCGATAAACGGGCGCTGGCAGGGTCAGCTGGTATCAGTAATCACCACGAAGAGGAGGGGAGGCTAACAAGCTGGCAATGTATGGGCGATGTAGGGGGTCAAGGTACGGGAAGCAAGTATGGGGGAGGGTCAATAATTGTGTTGGTTTTGCTTTGTGAATCGTTTCTAATTAATTAGGTGGTAAGTATGTAAGTCCGTGGACGCTTTCTATGGCGTGTATTACGCGCGACGCTTCTATGGCTAAGGTTAAATAGACAAATTATACAAATAAATATTACTTAACGCCATACACACATGTCACCAGATTCAATTTCATTTTCCACAGAAAGCTTCTATTTAAAGCATACTAACTTTGATTTTTTCTTTTTCTTATTTAAATTATTCAAACATCTTATTACTCTTCAAAAATATCTCAAAGTCAAACTTCTTCCAAATTTTCAGGGCATAGAAAATGAAATAGTTAAGTGTCACATGATTTAGTTTGTCATCCAATCACTTACGGAAGAAAACGGTGGTCGCCGATTCAGAAATGTCCGAGGTCACTTTGGTCAAAGGGAACGCAATGGAAGGATCCCGTTGTACCGATTGTAGAGAAGACAAATATCTTGGGTCTTCTAAAAATGTAACAAAATGGAAATGATAGCTAATCGGAAAAAATTAGTCAAGATTCTTGTTTTATTGTATTCGAATCTTATTTGTACATTTTGTCTACATTAATATAATACATTAACTCTATGTTAACGCATGAACTCATTATGTTATTGAATAAATTTGTTTTGCAAATGATAATTCTCAAGCTTCATTTTTTGTATTTAATAATTGCTAATTAGTTAATTATTCATATCAATACAATTATTATGATTTATACATAATTCTATTTAATAAATAAAAGACAATAACATTATCTCGCATTATTTAAAATCTATTTATATGTATTTTTCAAAATGAGATTTTTAAAGCTAGTAGGACGGTATACGGCATAAGAATTATCAAACCACACACATGTCATATCATGTAATTTTTAGATAAATATTTGGCTGCATGAATTCATTATCTTTTAATAAATTTAAAATCTACTCACTATGCGACGTTTAGAACGTGTCATTTAAAATATTTATAGATGAATTAATTAAATTTTAAATATTTTAAGAGTATGATACGTATAAGACATTTATATTACCAAACGGGCCACACAAATGTCATAGATTAAATTTTTAGATAAATACAAACGTGTAAATTTTGAATATACCATCGCGGCGACGCAGATGACACGTAATGTGAATGAATATCTTTTAATTACTTTTCAATATTTTAAATATTTTTATATGGCTTTTTTAAAGAATGTGACGCTTAGAATCCTCGTGATATTTTAGAAACGCCACAACAATGTCATATTGTAAATTTTTTTGATAAATATTTTTATCACTTTTAGAATATTATGAAATCAAGATATACGCATGAAAACACTCGCTAATGGCAGCACAGCCGAATTTCTTGGATACGGGAACTCAACAACACTCGCCATTAAAAGAAATGACCACCGGGTCGAGACTTCGAGAACAAAAGGAAGACATAACGGATACAGCCACTAGTAACTTTGCCTTCATTAAATCCCAGACATAACGGATAGGCATGGAAAGGTAGACATATTCGGAATCTACTAATGTAATACATTAACTCTATGTTAATGCATGAACTCATTATGTTATTGAATAAATTTGTTTTGCAATGATAATTCCTCAAGTTTCTTCTTTTTGTATTTAATACCTGTTAATTAGTTAATTATCTTATATCAAAATAATTATTATGATTTATAGATAATTTTATTTACTAAATAAAGGACAATAACATTATTCAAAATATTTTAAAATCTATTTATATGTATTTTTGGAAATGAGATTTTTAAATGTGTGACGTGTATATGGCATAATAATTCCCAAACGTCACAAACATGTCTTATTTTGCAATTTGTTTTTAGACAAATATTTATAGATGAACTCATTATTTTTTAATAAATTTAAAATATACTCACCGTGTGACGTTTTAGAAATGTTTTGTTTAATATCCTTTAATTAAATTTAGAATATTTTAAGAGTATTTATACGTATAAGACGTACATGTTACTAAACGTATCAAAAATGTCATATGGTAATTTTTTTTTAGATAAATATTTTAATCACTTTTCAGAATATTATGAAATCTATTTATATGTTTGAAACGTCACAAACATGTCATAGTGTATTCAAAATAACCTTCAAACTTAATAAATATAAAGAAGCGAATCGCATGCATCGAAGCCAGATCATGCATTAAATTAGCACGTACGGCGTACGTGACGCTTTATCGACATTTTTTCCATTATAAATCGAGATATTCCATAATCGAGTTCACAATCCACTTTTTTTCACAATCACAAAATTTCTCCCAAAATGCTCTCTGGGTGATAACTCTTGAACCGTTTTAAGTTTGATAATTTTATAGAATGTTGATCGGGAACCCACAAGTCCTCGATTTGTAATATATGTACTTTTTATATAATTACTTTAATTTTTTGTGTAGTTATTAATATATATATATTATTATGTCGTTTGATGAATGTGAAATTCAAGATTTTAATGAAATGGCGTGTTGTTCTAACTATAAGTGGAATTTGGTAAATCTGTAAAGTTTTAGATAGAGTTTTGATGTAAGATTGAAATGGCACAAGTGAATAATTTAAGCACACCCAAATTATTCTTTACCGACGGGCGGTTGAATTTGGCAATAAACAACACGGTACGGGGAGAGTTCATGGATTTCAAATGTATCATGAATTTTGTGAAGATCGGGATCGTATGATTATCTCCTTTCGGGTCTCAATTTTGGGTCTCGATGGCGTTGTTAGAGGTGGATAATAATACCTATCAGGAGATTTTAATGTTTCAATAAACTATGTACTCTTTAACGTTTGAATAAATTAAGGTGTATTTTTTTTGTTTTCATTTAATTTTATATTAATTTAATAAATGAAGAAGTTCCCTGAATCTTTGACATATATGTGACGATCGAGATATTAATTTACTAGAATATTTGTAACGCCACATAACCGCCTACATTAAGAAACATTAATTTAATTCTAAATATCGATCTAAAATTGTCGATTAAAAGCTATTTGAAATTAAAATCATAATTGATATCGCTTAATTAAAATTGTAAACGCCACAAACATGCCACATTAAGAAACATTAATTTAATTAATTTTGGCTGATTAAAATATTTACCAAACGTCACGTAACCGCCACACTGGAAAATTAGTTTAATTTAAATATTTACCAAACGTCACGTAACCCGCCACATTAGAAAATTATATCATACTAATATAATTATATCATAATTGATATAAAATTATTGATTAAATGAAATTATGAACAACATAACACAACGTCATTACATTACCCAGACAATAATTTAATTAATTTTATAACAATTAATGTTATTCCATTTAATGTAATGTCACATAAATGTCATTATCTAAAGTTTTAGAAAAGTAATTTTAAATTAAAAAATTTAGTTAATATCGATATGAGGAATATTAAGTTAAATAAAAGTTAATTTGAAATTTATTATGAGTAAATAATTATTAAAACGGCCATACTAACGCATAATAAACTATTAAATTATTTCGTAAATAATTTAAATTTGTATTCAAGTAAAATGTAACGTCTCATAAATGCCACATTCTAAGAAAAATGATAAATTAGTTAATATTAATATGATAAATTATAAAAAAATTATGTTATTATTGTTGTTAATTATACATAACGTCACACTAACGATACAAAGTTAAGAGTAAATAATGTTAATTTTAGTTTACTACACCACGCTACGCACAAAAGAATTAGATTTCTCAACTTATCAAAATTTGTAAGATAATATGTAAAACCTCACGATTATGTCATACGGTTATTAAAACTGTGACGCTTTCACGGCATTGCTTACTGGAAAGGATCATGACGTTTACTGCAGTTAGGTTACTCAAGAAAATCTCTCGTGGACGCTTTTATGGCGTGGATGTTTTCGAGCCGTAATTATTATGCCACAATAACGCTTTCATAGTATTTTGCCGGGAAACTATTATGCCACACAAATGTCACTATATCAAGTGATTTTTACCCGAAATTTTTATGGGTTTTTATTATTCGCGTATTATCAAGAAAGTTAATGTCACAATGCGACATTTGTGCGACGTTTATAATTATGTCACATTTGCTCATTTTTCAAGAAATAAGTATGAATTCGGATACAATTGGCCGCTATGAATTTGTTGGGTGCCGAAGTTATCACGAGTATCTAAAGGTCAACGTTGATCGTACTTGAACTCTATGTATAAAGATTGCACAATTTTCATAATCATGACATATACTAGTATAAAATTTAGTTAATATATTTTATACTAGTGTGAGTTCATGACATATACTAGTATAAAATTTACTTCGTTGCATGCATTATTGGATCATCATCAGGACCTACATAACCTCAAGTTTTCACTTCTTTTCATGCATTATTGTACTTCGTTCAACCTTTTGTATTTTAGTTGTGTATATTCATGAACTCACCTTTAAATTTAGTTAAATATATTTTATATTTTTTGAGAATCTAAGGATCACTAGCGCTTTTTTTATTGTTCCGTAGTGTAATACGTATTCAAGAGCTTTCACGGTGTTCCCTCGTATTATCGAGTTTACATATAATGGAAATTGCCGCAAATACGCCGAAATAAGGAACTGCTTTTTTCTCGAGAATTTGTGTGCACCGAGAATTTGTGTTCTTGCTATTTTGTGTCTAATGCGTGAACTTTATTTTCTCGCTGCGGATGAATTGTTAAAATCGACTATGCCATACGGGGTTTATTTCATATTTATGTGCTTCATTCGATTCATTTATCGAGTAGTAAGTACATACGAGAGAATTGTTTTTTCGAGAACTTGTATACAATTGGAGTTTTTATTGTTTGGGTTTAGTGGACCAAATGTCTTAATGCTATTACGCTTCTACTATTTTCCTACACGGTTACCAATGAACTCAAGTGTATTAGGTTCCCATATAAATCTCTGGCCCATTTAATGCATATGACTGATGTTTTATTATATATCCACCGACCTCCAAGATTAATCCCTATAGGTCAATGTGAAGACGTATGATGGTAGCTGCAGTGAGGCCGTAACAAAGATCGAACTACTATGCGATCAGAATGCTGACGGTATACGAAGATATATAGAAAATAAAGAACATGCTATTGACGTGATTATCATTTATAGAAGACAAAATTGAATATACATACAACTAAGATTATGCAAGCTATTTTTTAATATTTTCAATAAACAACAACTTTGGGTGTATTTTATTCGCTTATTTAATTTTTAATAACGTGTTTTGACATACTATGAATTATATCTATTGATTATTTTGAATAAGTTAATTATAATTTTATCAATATATTTTCTCGCTATTTATTCATATATGATAAAATGTTTCTTCTAGTTTATAATAATGATACTATTAATCATAATAATAATAATTAATATTAATAATAATAATAGCAAGTGTTACCTAATAATGAAATAACGGTTACATAAGGTAGTAAATATAATCAAAGTGTTTTTAAAGATATTTTTAAATGTTACTAATAAAAGTGATACATACATAATCAAATAGTGTTACTTAAAGACATTAGAGATTACTCCAAAGTGATACTAATTAGTAAAATAGTACATTTAAACAAATTTGGACATATCTAAAAGTGTTACTAATTGTAAAATAAATACATAATGTTGTTACAACAAAGGTTACTTAAAAATTGAGATATTCGAAAGTGTTACTAAAAGTAAAATGTTATTTAACGAAATTTTGTAACACTTTAAAAGTGTTACAAAATTTCTCTACAAGTGATACATAAGATTACTTTATGTAACACGATAAAGTGTTACTGGGACTCACCAAGTAATACCTAAGAAAGCATGAGTACACCTGTAAGATCACCCAAAAAGCAATTTTATGTATTATAGTAACAATTTAGAATCGCTTATGTATCACTTTATGGGTGTTACCTAAACCATTTTTCTACTTCAAGGATCGCCAAGCAACACGCTAGAAGAACCAGCCTACATACTTCATTAACTTGTGAGGAGTCTGGAGCCTTTTAAACGCACAACAGATCAGTAAACTTCAAATTTCATCGTGATGACAGAGGGACGATAGGACTTATAGTATATCCTCAAGTAAGGCATACTTTCTAAGACCTTCGAGCAGCTGTCCACCAGAGCCCATGACATGGAGTTAACCATAGCTGCCAACAAAAAGTGGAGTATGCGAGTACATCAACAACTTACAAAACCACCCCAGGCGTAGATTCAAGAAAGCCATGCAAAGAAGACAAGACATGCCATAACATCCAAGCCAACGAAGTTCTCTACAAAAATCAATAATTGTGGAGATACTAACTTTGGTGTTAAGGAGTCAAGTTCAACCCTCAAGGAGATGTAAAGCAAAGAGAATATTCATTCTTCGACTGCATTATCTCATGATCTCGAGGAGTCGGTCAAGGAAAAACTCAAAGAGTTGCCCGAGTCCAAGTAACCTGAGGAAGCCAACAGAAGCAGCGACGTAAAATTTTGCATGTACCACCGTGTTCTTGGACACCCAATCGAAAATGCTTCCACATTCATGAGTATGCGACGGTTTAGCACATCAGGAACCATATCCTTTGAAGAGAACAAGGTCACTACAAATCATGTGATTGTTGTAGGAAAAACACATAAAGACTCCTAGAGAAAGAAGAATTCATGGAGAAGTTACTCAGCTAACTCCTATGATAAAGATTCAGAGGCTTCATGCTACATGTGTGAAAAAGTTGATGAGGCTTCCACTGCAAAGAGGCAGCGTGAGGCATCCCAAGGCCTAAAAGTATCTAAACCAAATTTGTAACGACCCGCCCAGCGGCCCCCCCCGAGGTCGGGACCACATAGTCCCGAATAATCAGAGTCACCAACGATGGACAACGATAAAAATAACTTCATTTAATGTGATAATAAAAATAATACAACTGGTCCATCCGGTGAACTAACCAACACCACAATAACTAAAAAGTAATAATACAAATACAACACCAAACAATATTACCACTCGAGACAACAAAAATTATTACGTACAACAAAACTCCAAAGAATATAAAAAGTACGATCATGGTGTCTTCAAGCCACCATCGCCACTCAAGGTTACGCATCTACTCGCCACGATCTCTCGGATATCCCGCAACAACCTAAAGATAAAACGCCCGCCATGTGGAACAGTGGAGTCACTTGCAAGCCGAAAGTGAAACAAATATCACAAACGTTAACCTAACATTCATATAATCAAGGATACGTCAAGACCCTTACCTATTTAAAGACTATATATACCTCAAGAGCTAAATTTTATATGCTACTCACCACAATATAAATCTTTCCTTAATGGCTTTCCAACTAACACCGATAACCCACATCACGTCAACAACTTACTCGCAGTACCCCTTAATCACAAGAGAGTTAGCCCTCTATTAGTTATCTTCAAGTATAGCTAATCACCGGTTAGCGATATACCACTCAAACATACCACAACTCAATATATATCTCAATCAATCATAACTCAAGCATACACAACTCAACCACTTATCTTTCGTTCACCTTAAGGTGCTACTTCCAACTATATAGTCATACACCTCCTAGGACATCCGAATGTTTATCATAAAGAATCCTCCAAAACATTTCATTATCTTAATACAACCGAAGCAACGTATGTTTTAAATCAATATAACTTTAAGTAATGGAATTATTCACCGAATTTTTCATTTAATTTACGTAACTTATTCACTCATTAGTATCAACGTCATGTTGGGATTATAACCTAAATACTAACACGTTGAATCCAACTTTCCACTATATATAATATCATCAATCTCTACTATAGATTAGTACGAACTTTGGTCTATGATTTTATACCTAACGTCCTCATTCAAAAGTTATCTCAACCAATTACCAACTCCACTTTAACCCAGCGATGTATAACGATTAATACTCAACTTAAACCTAATTAGAATATCTCGATAATATTATCAACAACTAACCAAAACCTAATTCGATATAATTTCATCAAGGCACATTCAAGATAACCAAAGACAACGCTCACGACCAATAAACAAGTCATAAAACAGCATCATACAACACCATAGAAAATATAAACAACTTGTCATATATGACAAGACATATATCTATCCTGCACTACCTAATAAGTTCACATTTATACTTTCAAAGGAAATTCTCACATCACACGGCATAACATAGCACATAGGGTCTCAATAGAATACAACTCACCTAATAAAATCACACTAAACCACATGAAATTACACTACGTAGACCCAACAAATTATACTCTACCATCAATCACTCATCAACTGTGATACCATCCGGGGATTCTAACTGAGCAAAATATGTTTCTCAACCCGATAATCTACAACGCCTTATACCAAAGTATAAAAGCCGATAACTAACGCCTTATACCGACGTATAAAGATGATATACAACGCCTTATACCGACGTATAAAGTCGATAAATAACGCTTTATACCGACGCAGATAAAGTCGAGTAAACAACGCCTTATACCGACGTATAAAGATGATAAATAACGCCTATACCAAAGTAAAATGATACACAACGCCTTATACCGACGTATAAGCCGAGCAACAACGCTTATACCAAAGTATAAAGTCGATAACGCCTTATACCCACGTATAAAGTCATAAACAACGCTTTTATACCGACGTATAAAATTGGATATTAATAACGCCTTATACCGACGTATAAAGTCGGAGAACAACAATTTTATACCGACGTATAAAGTCGATACACAACGCCTTATACCGACGTGTGCATAAAGTCGAGTAAACAATGCTCTTATACCAAAGTATAAAGTCGATACACAACGCTCTTAAAGAGCCACCTAACCCATGATCATCCCAATTCTATGATCATATCCTACCAGCCACCTCAAAAAAGATACGTATAACTCTAGCCATCACCTCACTACAACCAGCCTACTCCACAATCTTAACAATAGTAATGCAAACAAGATAAAAACGCCTCCCAATCACAATTCAATCATAAACGCCGCGCCATGTAAATACGTAAATGCCGACAAGGCCACAAAATCGAAATATAAGTTGAGCTTCAAGCTATTATTTACCTGCTAATCTTCAACGCCACATAATATAATAATCACATAATCATATCATGGCTCACAATCAATCACACATACCTGCATAACCATTATATGCATACCATTCTCACATAATCATACCACAATGACATGTTCACAATTTAAAGTAAATACATAAAGTAACACCCAAGTAGATAAGATCACCGCTAGCTATCACAAAAGTCCTCACGAAGAACGCGATCCCGGAACGTGCCCCTTCCCGCGGTCAAGGCCTAACAACACCCAGAAATTATAATCAAGACCTACTACTACACTTGCGTTCTAAAAGATACATAACCAATTCTTAATGGAACTATTTCCAAACCTGGCCTAACACGGCCCAACCATCGACTATAATCTCATCTGATACAACCAAATCGATCCCCCCGCTAAAATTCCATCTTATTACTTTATCATTACAAATCAACTTATAAGTCATTCTAGCATCAACGTGTCCCTACTTAACAATCAGACTCCAAAAATATCAATTACAACTAATCTCGAATTAATACTTTTTCAACCTAACTCCCTTTAATTAATCTTAAATTACCAATTTAATATCACAATAGCTACAATAAGGCCCCAATTAAACTCCCTACACATTTAAAGTCTTATAAAAATATCAACCCAAAAAGTCAACCGAAACCTAGAAAAGTCAACCCGACCATAACATCCTCAAACGACCTCTAAGTCATGAATTCATCACTTATATACATCATAGCATCGGCTAACAAACTAAGATTCATCATAAAATTGAATTATGTAAAGTCAACTAAAAGTCAACCCTCGTAAAATCAACCAAAATGCTATATTTTCTTACCTCAAAATCTAGGAAAGACGCTGGGGAAACCCAATAATCAACCTCGAGGATGTTTATACGCTGAGCAAAGCCAAGAAAAGGAAGAAAAAATTTCTTGTTTTCTATGCTCCAAGGGTTCGCCAAGCTCTCAAAGCATTTAGGAGATATTTTGTGTTTTTTGTGATAAGGATTTTAAGACGGAACACTTTAACACTTAAGTCTTGGGTTTGGTACTGTGAGTTCGCATCTCTAAAAATCACGCTAATCGAGCAGATCGAACGGTTTCTAACGATCTAACTTAATTCGAATTGTCCCCGGCTATTACTACTAACTTATAAATGCACTGCCCAAATAATCGCTGCACAATATTATTATCGAAATTATTCATACTAGCACCGTGTCCCAATCAATGTAATCGAAAATTTTAATTTTTTTTTTTCAACGAAGCGGGTTGTTACAAAATTAGAAGATGCTGTGACAAAAGACGGGCAAATTAAGATCAACCACCTCAACCACCGGAACAACAAACCATAAATAGGGTCTTCCGTAGGTCGGGCAGACAAACAACAAAAACAAAACCAAGCCTTCCGTGGTTGTGGACAAACAACCAAGAGAAAAAGATGGACTTTACAAGATTGGTGGCAACAAGCCAAGCAACCATACCAATAGGCGAGAAATAACAAATCCACAACAAGCATTGCATATTGCAATCAGCAAAGCGTAGAGACACCATGATCCGTTAAGGCACAATCAACCAGACGCAAAGTATACACTCGCGAAAGGCCACAACCTCAACATAAAAATGGGGGAACCATCGTTGACAACCCCGCCATTAAAAACAAACACTTGCCTGGCCAAAGTCATCAAAATATGTCACGCTCCTAGATAGAAGGGTAAACCGTAGGCTCCTCCTCGATATGAGCCTAAATCGCCTACAATCTCCTTGACACGGTATCAAACGCCCATCCTCCTTGATACGAGACGAACTATCTCCATCTCTTGATACGAGAAACAAACGAAGAGACAAACTTCACACCTCTACTGTGACGTGAGGTCAAAGTTCATGAGAAGAAAAGGAGAGAAGAGTGCCTCTTATGATCAAGCACCTTTGGAACTGATTCTGAAGTCCACAACATGGAGTTGACCATAGTATCCAACAACGGAAAAGGGCACCGGTGCAATAACAATAACCCCTTACAAAGCCAAATATAAAGCAAAGAAGCCAAGGGACATATCCAAAGTTGAGAAGAAAGATGCATATGCAACCTCCAAATCAACTAAATTCTCCTCCGGACCAAAAGAACAGAGAAGAAAGTGCCTTAACTTCTGAGAGATGTGAACTGCCTTATTGGAAGGGATACAACCCAAGGAGTACCCATTCTATGACTCCGATATCCCGTAGATGTACGAGGAGTCAAGCCAAAGACAACTCATCGAGCTGCGAGGACCTACATCCTCAAGAGATTTATAGAAGCACGGAGCCAGAATACTGCAAATATCATCGGGTGCTTGGACACCCACTTGAGAAGTGCTTCGCATTCAAAGAGAAGGTTATAAACGTCACTCGTCAGGGATCCATACTACTGGAGGAAGACAAAGTTGCTGCCAACCATGTCACCACCACCATCATCAAAACCAAATAGGTCAAAGTTCTAGATGACTTTCGGGAAAGAAAAACCGAACCCGGGAATATCGCTGGGAAACTAATCGAAGCGACTCACGCGAGGACCTCGAAGATTCACGTGTACCGGAGATAGAAGACATCTCAGAGGTAGGAACAACCTCGTGAGGCGCTTCACGCACCTGCAGATACCTCGTGAAGTTTCGCAAATACCTTCACTCACGAAGACGTTTCTGTACAGTTAAGGACCACAACCGACCTCTCTATGTCTCCTCGGATACTTATGTGAAGTCAAGATCGCCAGGACGCCATGGATGGAGGATTACCGCGAACATCCTACCCCGCATATACTCAAGTCGCTTCAACATCTTACCAGAAGATTTGGTACCAATCATGTCATTTATACAAGGCTTCAACCATGAGACGCTGGCATCGGGAAAAGTATCTCAAGACTCAAAGTGATTGGGAGTCGAGACAAATATCATGATTCCATCTGATCGATTAGAAAGCCACTTACAATGTGTTACTAGGCAGACCACGGATCCACAATAGCAACGTAGTGCCTTCAACTCTTAATCAATGCTTGATGTGATCAAGTAAGGACGGCTCAAAGGATGATCAAGGCAAATGAGAACCCGTTCACTGTTGAAGAGTCATACTTCGCTAATGCAAAGTACTACCAAAGAAAGAAGATGAAAGAAGCTCAAATTTCAAGGAAGGCCGAGGCGCCCAAAGAGTTTCAAGAATTATCTCAAGATAAATGAATATAATCAAAGACCTTAAAAGTTAACACTACCCCTTAACTCCGGCAAGTTAAGGTCGTATCTATACCACCAAAGTCTTTGTCACATCGGTGCACCCAACCATGACACGCATGGTGGCAAAGCCTACCACCCCAAGGCATAGAAGACAAAGTGCATGGCTTGAACGTGATCCAAGTCACTCAACAACGGGATTCCTGTACACCGCCACGTAACCATTACTAGTCTTTAATCAGTGCGGTACCAACTACCACATAACAGGGCGAGTCAAGAACACCGCATAAATGCAAGAAGAAAGTAGACAAATGTACCAAAAGAAGACAAAGAAGATGCAAATGAACAAATTAAAGAATGCACCCCAACACTCTACAAAAGAGACACAAAGGAAAAAAAGAAGGTTCCCCATACCCAAAGCAAAAGAGGGTTCCCCAAGCAGTCAGCAAAGTACGACAAGTATAGCCTGTGAATCCTGAAAAATAACCCCACTCAGAGGACAAAAGTCCAGAGTTCTACCAACTCAACCTCAAGGTGGCTGTGTTTCAAGAGATAAACTCTACAGATCGCTTCAAGAATAAAGTAACCAAGTATGAGGGTCAACCCCACTGTAGGTGTAAGTCCGTAGCTCCTACCAACCCAACTCCGAAACTAAGCCAAGGCTAGAAGCCAACAAATCAACTCTAGGAGACCGCTACGTCAAGAATGAAGTATAACCCAGGACGGAGGGCCAACACCACTTAGAGGACAGAAGTCTAGAGTTCTACAAACTCAACCTCAAATTAAACCAAGGCCGGCTCAAACTATCAACTCTAGGGAGACCGTGGACTCAAGAATGAAGTAAATCCTGTGGCGGAGGGCCAATACCACTCGAGGTTGGCCGTGAGTTCTACCAACTCAACCTCAAACCAAGTCAAGGCCTCAAGCCGCTGCATCTACTCTGTAGAGACCGCTACCTCGCTAATGATTTATAACCCAGTATGGACGGCAAACACCACTCGCAGTTCGTGGCCCGTAGTCCTACCAACTCAACCTCAAACCAAGTCAAGGCTAGAAGCCAAGCGGATCAACTCTAGGAGACCGCTGCCTCAAGAATGAAGTATAACCTGTAGCTGACGGGTTAACACCACTAGCCGGGTCGTAAGGGAGACTCCTACCAACTCAACCTCAAACCAAGTCAAGGTGGGGAGCCAAGCGGATCAACTCTAGAGACCGCCAAGAACGAAATACAACCCAGACGGGGCCAACATCACTCCAACTTGAAAAGTTCACAAAACACTAAAGCAAAACAAACAACGAAGAACAACAAGATAAAGACGATAAAAGCGTAACTCGTCTTAATGGTTTTAGGTGCAAAAACAAATGCAAAATAAGACAGGCCTAATGCTACATGATAGAGGATGCAAATTCTAACAAACGAGCAGGGATATATGGCTCAAATACTATCAACAAGCAAAAACTCCTAGGGCAAACTACAACCCGGATATCTAACAGCTTAGGTCTATCCACTTGACAGGGTCAGCGCCAAAATGGGCGTCTTTTCAAGACCTTCAATACCACATATGGTTCTCGTCAAGGTGATGAACGATGAAGGAGATATCTCGTAAAAACTACAAGCAAGAAAAAAGCGGTACAACCATGCAAAACAGCCAAGTAGGAGGTCCAAACAAATGCCTAAAATTATGGAAAAATTCAGGGAAGTACTAAACTACTACAAGAACGACTCCTCCAAATTTCAAGTCATTCTGATTAACCAATCAACGGGAACAAATCAAGAAAACTTCAGCAAAAAACCGAAAACGGGATTTCCCAGCATACATGCAAATAATTATGAAAATTATGAGATTTGTGCTAATTAAATCCTAATTTGATTAATATATTACATAAGGGATGTCGTGATCATATTTCCATAATGAGATTCATGAAGAACTAAAGAAAAAGGCGAAAGCTTTTCCTAAATGAAGATCACGAAGAAGCAGCTGAACTCAGGAACTATCTGAACAAGATATCTGAAACGCAAACAAAGTTTCCAGTTATCATCAAGCATCAACACAGAAAAAAAAAGCAAAAAAATATATATTTCGAACCAATAAATATCAAAATAAAAAAGAATTGAACCTATTTGGTTCCAAAAATGGATGGAAGAAAGATAATATATATATATATATATATATATGCTATGTTCAAACATCAAGAGGGAGGAAGAGAAGAAAATTTTAATCACCTTATTTGATGATGGCGATTTTCAGCCCCCCATATGCAAAGAAGATGGTGATTTTTGTATTTGATGCAAAGAATAAGATGTCATCTTATGAGAAGGGTTTAAGCAAACGTCGGGCTCAAGACTGCGCGTGTCCAACAAAGACAAAAGCAGTGTGAACGACTAGCTCCCCTCGTGATTTTCAAAATCACAAAGTGCCGGGTTGTGGTGGTCGGCTATCATAGCCCAACCCGATGATCAAATTCAAGCTCAAGGGTCCTCCGGTATACTAAAGAACCCAAAAATCATATGGATCAATTTTCACTATATTAGTGTAAAATTGAATCTTTCATATATTTTATTATGACTTAAATTCATAATAAATTCTATCCATGAGAATTAATTCTTCCATACATCCCCGGGAGATCGGAAATTAATGAAGCCCGAAGATCAAGACCCCGACATAACATTAAATTTATGTCGGGACATATCCAAGATGATAATTAATTTCTTAAATTAGAAATTAAATATGCCACCAATACAACAGCTGTTGAGAAAGTCCATCATGTTACAAGGGTCCGGGTAGCAGGAAACTGACAAGTTTAAATACGAGGCTAAATTACTATATCTCAAATAGCCAGAGACTCAGGTCGAACACCACCACTTACTACGATGCTTCGAAGTTCGAAAATATTTATAGATAGTGGAAAGTTAATTAATGTTAAGTAATAAAATTTAATTTTATGGATTTATTAATTTAATTAATTTCACAATGACGACAACGACACGTGTTGACAGGTTCACCCGAAGCTCAATTAAAATCAAGACACGCAAAAATACAGAGTTCGCAGGATTTCCAAGCACTGAATTAATTTTAGGTTAAAGTTAGGTTTTATATTAATTAACCCTAACTTTTAACCTGTAATAGTATTTCCGAAGATACTAGTTTGACTAATACAAGGAAAATGTCGTGGTCAATAAATGAACTATTTTTGACCTAGAAAACTCATACGGGGCGCCTCCCATTTCTTGGAGGCTGTCAGGCAAAATATCCGACTGGCTCAGACATGTCAACATTCAAAATGATCAATCTGCTAAGACTGATCCATCCGAAACGGATTTGACTAATTAGAAGCTAGCCCGAAAAGTTCTATAAATACCCCACTTTTTCACCATGAAAAGGGCGCTCATTCATGTTTAAAAATCCAAGGCAAAGAGGTGGACAAACCGAGAAGAGCTCGTTAAGAAGACAGAGAAGCACCTCGAAGCATTTAACTAAAAAGTCAAGACATGGATTAAGATTCAAAGGCTTCGAAAGTACGCCAGTTTCAAGATTCAAAGCGAGCACTCAAGCCAAGATTTGGAAGTATTTTAGCACTGTAAGCTCAAGATTCAAAGGACGGAGCACCGAAGCTCAAGACGCTAAAGGCCGGGAACACCCGGAAAGTGCTCAACATCCAAGGGTTGAAGACACTGAAAATCTCAAGGCCCTGCCAGTTCCCAAACATCAAGAGTGGTGGTAATGACTATTGTGTTCAATTCAAAATTTGACGGTAAGCCGAGCCGCCAACCTAAGACTCGCTGTGTCGTTCTCAGAGGAAACATCAAGTACCAAAGCCCTCAGAAGAAATCAAGCGGTAGAACAAGTCACTGGGGCCCTACTCCACATCCAATATCGTTGACAAGCGAAGTTGTTAATATCTCCGTCACCGAAGTGAACCCACCTGCCTACAAGGTTCATCCGGTTCAAGACTACGTCATATACATCGAACTATTCCAAATGACATCGGAGTCAAATGTCACAAGATCCCGTCAGACAATATCCACATCAACATCACCGCCAAAGGCTGGAAATATCAAATAAGGCATCGGTACTATACACCATTCAAATTTCGCATCAAATAAGTGGTCCAAAGCGTACACCACCAAATCAAAAAAGAATCCAAGGCTACACCAGTCATCCTTCCAAATCAAAGAAGGGTCCAAGTAGACACCAATCAACCCAAATCAGTATGGCCCGCCAAACCAACAAGACTAAATCAAAGAAGGCCTAGTACACCAATCACCCCAAATCAAATGAGGTCCAAGTTGGACACAAGTCACCCATACATGGGGACAAAAGCCCAAGAAAGAAAGATCAACTCCACTCAACCACTGGATCAAGTGTCACGGAAAGATCTGGCTCTGACCATATCCAATGTCAAAGTTACTCAGCACTCCTATCCCAAGCTCCGTCTGCAGACATATCCGAATCAAGCACTCAAGCTCGTATCAACTCGAGTCCATATCAAGTCAAGCCATATCATTAACGCCAACATATGTACGGCATGGGTGTAATCGATAATAACCCCAATCACATAAATCTCTTTATACCTGTATTATTTTCAAAAGCGATTTTATTATTCGATGCACAACATAAATAATAAAATCTTTCTTCACGTTACAGATGAAATTAAAATATGTGTACACTATTAGTAATTAAATCTATAACATTACCACATTGAGACCATATCACAACTTGTTCAGTTTTTATTAGGACTAAAAAATGATTAATTCAATTATTTTATTTGATGACAAAGACTCTTTCCCGACATTTTATTTAATGTAAAATAGTTTTTTGTTTAAAATAAAGGACCCAGTATTAGGACGCTGGCCTTTAGCATTGAATCACGGTATTATAGGAAGACCAATCCTATACTTCGAGACTCATGGATGAAAAATACAATTCTCTCCATTTTTTTTGGGTCATTATCTGATCTAGTATGTAAGTTGGGTGTATTTTGTCTAAATGTACTGGAGTGGTATGTTCAAATATAGTACGGAGTATATATATAGCTCTAGTGTAGCCTAACTTCTTTCCAAGAAATATTTTTTTCTCCTCCTTCCCGAATCATCCTGGCTAGCAACTAAAGACCTTCCACCTTGTAAAGTTGAGTCCTTGCAAGATTATCTAAAACACCCTCATATATATATATATGTTAAACTCAAACAATATTCAAAGCGTTTTTTCTTCATCCCAAGATCACCCTTTTGCACTTATTTACAGCAATGATCAAACCCCTAATACTTCAAATCAAAATCAAGAAAGCCCACCACTAGTAGTAAGCTCCAACTTTAATACAATTATAGATGAACACGAATTTCCATTGAGTAATATTTTATCTCCAATGCAAGCCACCATTATTCATGGTGATGGGGTTGATGATCAAGAGAATAGTAACAATCATAAATCAATCAACCAAATGGAAAACCCATGTCATGTGAAAACTATAAAGAAGGGGACTCATGCAACTCCATCATCACGGAGGAAGACAGGAAAAAAGAGCACACACAGCAAGATTAGCACTGCTCAAGGAGTGAGAGATAGAAGAATGAGACTATCACTTCCAATTGCAAGAAAGTTCTTTGATCTCCAAGACTTGTTAGGAATGGATAAAGCAAGCAAGACCATTGAGTGGTTGTTCTCTAACTCACAAGAGGCAATCAAAGAGCTTGAAAGGAAAAACCATTCACAAGGGAAAGAAAATAGTGTGGGGAAATTCATGTCTGACTTTGAAGTGAAATCAGGTAATAATGAAGTTGAAGAAAATCCAAACAATGAAAATGGCCTAGCAAAATCAAGAAAATTTATGTTCAATTATAGCCATGCAAAGCAGTGTAGGGATAGAGCAAGAGCAAGGGCAAGGGAAAGAACAAGAGAAAAGATGAAGATCAAGGACATTATTGAACAATGGTATGAGTCGAACAATAGTAAGGATAATGATGACTTGGAACATTCAGGATATTTTTGTCCTTTTGAAGATCATTCTAGCTCTTACAGTAAGTATGCTGGAGTTTCTCCTCAGAAAGATCATTCTAACTCTACTACTGTCTTCATGGGGATTCTTGGAAATTTAGACACATGCACCAATAGTGTAATTAGCACTATGGGATTAGTAACATCAAGTAACCCTGCCTCAAGTTGTTCCTTGCCCACCAGAAAGTTTCCATTTCTTCTTGAATAGGGAAAAATAATTCGCATATATAAATGTAGAGTTAATTGCAGATATAGTGAGAATATTGCAAAATGTTATTCAATAATGACGTGAGTTGTCTTTGATTCTTAATAGTGTCAGCGTAGTAGTTTAGTCCGTAAGTGGCATAAAAATTACACTTTGATCCCCAAAC
This sequence comes from Lithospermum erythrorhizon, assembly GCA_019722365.1. Taxonomy (NCBI): domain Eukaryota; kingdom Viridiplantae; phylum Streptophyta; class Magnoliopsida; order Boraginales; family Boraginaceae; genus Lithospermum; species Lithospermum erythrorhizon. Next base: position 75,118 of record JADFUC010001124.1, on the reverse strand, counting down.
TAAGGTTCCGTTAAATCTAAACATCCTGAAATTAAATGTGATATTAGTTTGGAGACGAAGTACAACTTTATTACCCTTCAGGAGACTAACACAACTTCATTTGGTAAAATTAGCAGTATTAGTTTGGGGACCAAAGGGTAAACTTTATGCCACTAGGGGACTAAGCTGCCTAGGTGACATTATTGGGGCCAAAGTACGAGCGATGTCGGCTATCTCCCGAACAAATATGGTTAAGTTGTACTTTGGTACTAATAAATGACAGTGTAATAACTTTGGTTCCTAAAAGTGGCACAAATGTAGTAATACGATCCTGAAATTAAAGTGATCAATGTTACATATTCGTTCATGTTTTTAACAATAGATACATGGACGAAATATGCAATATTTATCATTTACTAAGACCAAAATGTCCTTTTATATATATTTTCAGAGACCAAATGTGGTACAATATCACTTATTATAATCAAAATCCAACTTGATTACTACATTACTGGGACTATATGTCCAATTAACTATTTCAATGTATGTATGTGCATATGTATTTCAGTATTTGTAAACATTTAAATATGCATGATCATCACTTAGTTTGACTCGATCACTTCTAAAAAAGTTTCATATTTAGATAGTACTGAATGATTCCACTAGGAATTATTGTAAAGTCAATAATAACTTATACACAGAACATATAAAAAATCTAATTGAAGAGAATGAAAGCATTTGTTGACCATTTGTGAGATGTCTGACTTATTTGATATTGTTTGGTCTTGATAGAAGCTTGGTATGAGCTCGGCTTGATTTGAGCTCGACTTAAACTTGACCTGTCTTGAATCTGAGTTGGATTTAGGATAGAAGCTCTGTCACGAGCTATATATATTATCTAGTCTTGATGGGCTTAAAACTAGGTGCGGAGCTTTGGATATGTAAGTCAGAAACCGGGGAGCCTTAGGCTAGCGATATTCGCGTGTTAGTAGGTGTCTTTGGACTTGATCTTGGGTCTTGGACTTGATCTCAGGTCTATGTAAAGGCCCAGGAAGGACTTACCTCTGGCGTACTCGGTGTGGGGAGCAGCGCTTTGTGGGTGGGATTTGGGGGATATGACCGGAGGTGGAATTTGGTAGGCTGTATAGGCTATTGCACAGGTAAGGACTTTGCGAACGATATGGTACTTGTCATTGATGGGATTTGATTTGGGATAGAACTTGAGCTTTTAAGGCGTGGAGTGATAAGCAGCGAGGTGTTGAAGCGTATGCAACCGCTGCTTGTACTAAATCGGGTTGCTTGGCGTGTTGTAGAGCAGGCTTAGTGAGATTTGGCCTCACTTGAATTTGTTTTAATATATGAAGCAATCTACGCTTCTAGCTTGTTGACTTGATTTAAGTTATAAAATGATATGCGCTTCTAGTTGATTTGACTTGATTTAAGTTATGAAGTAATATACCCGACACAGAGCTTGTACTCACAATGACATAGTAGCTTATTGATGTAGTGATGTCCGGTATGAAGGTGGGGCGTCCCAGGCTTTGTTATTGTCTTGATCGAAGCCGGACAGAGGGCTTGCTGACATGTTTCTGCACGGAATCTAGCTATAGGGACTGAATGTTCAATGTGTTCCACATATACGGAACTTGATGAATCAGGCTTGAGATGTTCGGTGTTCATGCGAGATTTATAGATGTCGGGGGCTATTTAGCTTATTCTGAATATTTGAAGCATTTTGAGAAATGCATATTAGTTTCTCATAGATTTTGTAACTTAAGGTATTGCTTTTGTCTGATAATTCCACCTTAGACTCTATTGCAAATTTATCACGGAGGTATTTTCTAGCCAAAGTGGTGTTTTTGTTAGTGGTTTCAACTATTTAACTTAGAGAATTTTTTAGAAATTTAGGGGCATTTATATAGGCCTCCAGGACTTCAACTCTTTATGAATTGTTGGTTTAATTCCCGAATTGGATCGAAGATCTTAACCATTGAATTTTGAGGCAAGATGCGGCGAGTCGGATATTTACTTAATTTCATGTTGACTCCGGACCTTTTGGAGCCTTTATTCGAACCCAGCCTTAAGGTTCCATTCTGAACCCCAAATCTTTGGCGGAACCTGATTGGAGGCCACAGGGCCAATTCTAATGTAATAAATTAGGAATTTTTAGCCTCGAACCCTAAATTTAATGTTCATCCCAATTTGGGGCTATTTTCTCGGAAACTATTGTTAAATGCAGAAGGTTTTACATTAAATTTAGGATTCGATCGAGAACTCTATGCATGTCACTTTTTAGTGGCTCGATTTTAATTAATTTGATTATGTCGTTTAATCCCACTTTGATTATTTTTTTAATAAATTTTCACTTTGTCTCTGATTGCCCCTCGAACCGGGTACATACGTAGTAGTGTTGGAAATCAATGAGAATTGTTCCATTTATTATGCCCGTTGGAGCAATTGTATGTCGATTCAATTGCAGGTTAGGTTAAATGTGATTATCGAACTTAGTGTTCAACTTTGTAATTGTATATTATAGTGTGGAGTTCTCGCTGATAATTTAAAAAAAAAAAAAGGTTATGAGAATTTATTTAGATGCTAACTTCGTTAATAAATTATAATAATAGTAATTAATTGATTATTATTATTATACAAACTCTTATTATACGGCGCAGAAAGTCAGCCTTGTCACGGTGACGTTGAGTTATATTTCATGTATGAAGTAAAACTGTATAATTGAAATATATTTCTCGATTACAAGGGTCCCCATATTTTATGTAGAATATCGATTGAAGACGAATAGAATCGATTAAATAGTTATTTAATTGGTTCGAGTAATTTAGTATTTAGCCGATAGCGAAGATTATTGATATTGATACTATTTAATTAAGCTAATTAAATAGTTCAGCTCGATGCTTGACTTCGTTAGTGTCTTGCTGAAGACTAATAGAGTTAACGAGTCAGTAATGGGTTGCTTATCGAGATTTGTTTAGCTAATACACTATATAAGCAAACTTTAGGGTTTTTGACATAATTAAGTGAAAGCTTTTTCATCAAAACACCTAAGATAGCCCCCCGGCGAAATTCTCCGAAGTTTTCTTGGGTTTTGTTTGTTACATCCTTGTTTACTAGCATAAATCGGTTCTTGATTCAACCTCTCTGGTGTGGACCCGACTAGAATGCTCATCGATTGATAATATTGCGACAAAGGAATTTGAAGAAGTCAAATTCTAGCGTGAATTTGAAAGCGATAATAATTTTAGTGGAATTTATATTTGCCTTTTATAAGTACTCTATTCATATATTGTAATTATATGTTTTTGTTTAATAATGTAGTAAGCACTTTAAGATTCCTGGAATTATGGATTTGTATTTATACTCATATATCCATAGTATTTTCCATCAATGGCATCATGAGCCAAATTAAAGTTGCTTTACATTATTTATTTTATGTTTGTGTTGTTTTTATCGATTTTTTTGTTTGATTAATTAACGTGCGTATATTTAATTGATAAATATATGAGTGAGAATAAACTCACCATATTCTTGATTATTGATTTACACATGTTACAAGTTTATGATGATGTATTATCATATTTTGTTAACATGGATTTTGTTTCATAAATTAAAGGGCGATTTAATTTTTTGTTTCAAAACAATTTTGTAAAAGCGTGTTTACGGAATTAAGGTGTAATTTTTTTAAAATTACAAAGTAATTTTCAGGAACCCTGATAGTGCGTAGAAGATCTCCATTAAATTTCATAATTTTGGAATTTTTCTAAGTGCCTGAAACAATTTTGAGATTTCGGGACTGTTTAATTAATAATTAAATATGAGAATTTATTTTTAATGAAAGACCAGTGGGATTTGTTCAAAGAAAATTATATGATTTAATTTGTTCAATTTCATAAAATTTGAAAATGTTTAAAGCCTCCAAAACAATTTACAAACAGATGGGTCATCGGAAAAACCCGGAGTTAAAATATGGTATTATTACCATAATCGGCCGACCTACTTCCGGCGACCCGACGGGGCGTCGATGTCGGATCAGGGCTATTTTGTTACCAAAATGACGGCCCGGACGACGACCTACACAGCGGCGCCGCGCGTGTCGACGGCTGACCGTCGTAGGTCAATCGTCGATCTATGACGTGTGCCCTAATTTTGAAAAACCCTAATTCCGAATTTATTCCTTATTTCAGTTTCCTAAAATTATGGGACTAGTTATATTTCGGTTTTTATTGATTATTTGTCATTTTAATCACCTAATTAATTACAATTGGTGTGTGATGACAATTAGTGTTCAACATATTATATATTTTAAAATTAATTTAAAAGTGATATATGATTATGGTAACAATTTCATTTCGCAATGTGTTTTAGAATATGTTGTGATAAATATTTCTATAATATGTATATAGTTAATAATTATTTGTAATAATTATTAATTGACATCAATAATATGATAATTGAATTATATTAATTAATTTTAATATATTAATAATTACATGGATTGATGTAAATTTGATAATTCTGAGCAATATTTTAGATGCCATTTAAAATATTTATTAAGTTAAATTTATATGAATGTAAGTGCCTATATTTTACATATTAATTGTTGATTGGACTGGAGTATACTCGATATGACCCGTTTATTTATTTTCGGTCTGCCGAACCGTAGTAATTTGTAAATGACGCCCAGTCGTATTTTCTTGTATTTATTTATTTATTGTTGTTCTACCCTTGAAGGCACCAGTGTCTAAGATGGGTTATTATATAAATATTGTAACAAGTGAAGATATTGAAGATGGAACTCACGGTGGTGGTACTTGGTGGACTCAGTTTGATCCAGAGTACGAATCTGAGGTAGGACTATGTTATTATTTGTCATGCTTGTAATGGGATTACAGGGGCCATATCGTATATCTCTTGAATGTACATTCACCATTTTGTACTTTCATGTTGCATGTATTGCTTGATTATGTGCTAGTATGCATGAGTAAATGAAAATAAAGTAATAATAATCAATTCATCAGTGGGCGCTTAGTGATGGCGGGTATTCTGATATTTAGCGTTTGATATAACCAATGGATAAATGTTGAAGTAATTTCTACTAACGTTGTGGGCTTTCAGGATGATCGATCAAGTAACACTTTGGTTTAATTGGTATCAGCTTAACCGGTTTTCGGAGATCTGAATGTTGGGTAGCGTCTTGTAAGAATCTTTGAGTGACCTGAAGTTATGTAGTTTCATAATTGGTTATTGACCTACTATTATATTTGGATTCAAAATGTATGCGGTGTTTTCGTTTGAATTTAAGTATAATAGATCTTAGCAGTACTAATATATTCTAGGTGAGATTTGAAGTATTAGTATTTATACACAATTTATTTGTAAGTGTTTTAGCATGATAGTTCTTGAAGAATTGCATTATTTTATTTACTTATTCTTGTAGAATTAATATGACTACCACTATTGCTACTCTAAGAACTAGAAACGCTGACATGAAAAGTGCAAAGGTAGAATAACTTCGATTTGGCAGTGGTCTCGAAACTTGAAACGTTCGAGCAAGGGGCCCCGATCACAAATCTTGAACGATAAGCTTCTGCGAAACCTAATGATAGTGCCTCACGTCGGAGAAAAAGGGATCCCATAGCTTGATCGATCTTTGTGGATGTCAATCTCTATAAATAACGATATGGAACCTTAGTTTCCAAATTCAATATATGAAAAGGTGGCGGCATACATATCTAGGCAACTTGAGGAATTATTAGAAAGGAAGCTAGAAAGCAAGAGATATGACACGATGCGTACTCTAGAGTAGACGGCCAGATAAGAGGAGGCAGACGGGGCCCATGACCCTCGTATCATTAAAATGATGATTGGCAGTGATCGACTTAATGCCACAGGCAAATGTCTCAAAGAAGTACGTGGATGCAAATCTGAAGTCTCTTCCAGGACAAATTCTACCGGTTTATCGTGAACTTGATATGCACAAGTTTGAGTTATCTCTAAAATGACTTGCATAAGATGATCCACCGAATCTTTGAGGGCAAACTGGAAGTAGACTAAAACTTCTACTCCTACTTGTTTTGGTGGTCCAAAACAAGAAGAAGTCCAAGAAGAAGAAGTTTTTGGCGTGAGGCCAGGGTTCGAGTAATCCCAGTTCTGGCTGGAAAGGGAGGAGCTAGCGGGATGACAAGTGTCATTGCGGAAACACGGGTCACGGAAGTCGACTGCGAAAGTTCCGCAGATGATAGGAAGAGATAATGGTCTCACGGCCATTTCGGCCCTACGGTATGTATGTTATTGAGAAGTTTGTACGAGCTTCTAATTCTACTTAAGTGGAGTCTTTAGACACCGGTTGTAGTTCTCGTATTTATTTATTAGTAATATCTGAGGAACTCAAGTCAAGTAGAAGACTCGAAAGAGGGGAAATGGATCTGCGTGTGGGAAACGGCGCGAAGGTTGCGGCCCTTGCAGTAGGATCCATTAGTTTAGAAACCTTACGGGCCTTGTTTTTGGGCTTTTATCCTCAAGTTTCTTTTTATGTACTGCGATTTGCGAGGAATATTATTCTATTTATTTTGATAATGATGGTTTCATTTTCTATTAGATCCAGAATGAATTGGATGGGGAATGGGGTAGTATTTGGTACCTTTCCGCTTCAAAATGGTCCTATACGTTTTAGACATGATTAATGAGTCATATAACATAAAGAAACTTGGGAATAAGCTGCTTGACTTAAACCCGAAACATACATGACGGCATTGAGACTAGGTGCGTGCGAGAACCGAATGAGAAACTCCACTCCGATTGGAATACTTGAAGGTTTGATTATGAATCATCTACGATAAGTGTAGTGCCTTTTAGACAGTAGGCCGAAAATGCCTTTCACTAGCAAATGAAAGGGCAAGTGATTTATTAGAGGATGCATCACCTTGCGGTATATGTGGGCGATGAACACATGCGAAGGAGGTTATAAATTTCATTTCTGATGACTGATGATTTTGTGGCAATTTGATGAGACCTGAGCCACGGAGTCTTTGAGAAATTCAAGGAGTTCCAAAATGAAGTACCAAACCAATTGAACAAAAGAGAAAATCAAGAGATTCTCAGGTCGATAGAGGTGGAGGGAATATTTGAGTCGCGCCAGTTCGATACTAAATGTAGAAATTGGTATTGTTTCCTGACTTCGGCTCCAGCGGAAACGCCCACGGCATAATGGCGTGTCGAAAAGAGAGAAATGAACTTCTTGGCGTGTTTGATCTGCAATGACTTCCTCGATCTACGATTAATTTAGAACCTATGCCTTAGCGGCTTACCTTAAGCGGATGTCAACATTATGCGGACCAAAACTCCCAATGGCTGGCCGGGTTTGGGGAAGAAGATTCCCAAGATTGGGTTTTCTCCAAGATTTGAGGCTGTGAAGCATATTGCGAGATTAACAAAAATAAGCGAGCCCAAATCCGATCAATGCTATTTCATAAGATATCCAAAGGAAGCAGTTAGTTCTTTACTTCTACACAGGCGGGAGGAGCCAAAATCTTCATTGCTAGAGCGGGGGTATTCCTTGAAAAGGAATATTTGTCAGAGAAAGGACTAGAAGTAATGGTGTTTAGCCTCTTGGTGGCTCAAAGTGATGATGAAAATGTTGATGCATCATTAGCGAGAGGCATCGGCGCCACGAGGTGGAACCTTGAGGCAGGTTAGCGATCCACGAGCGTGGAAGAACGACCAGGAGATCCAGCGAGTTGCCACGAACGAGGCTGGTATGGGTGAAACTTTCATCATTGAAAGTGTGGAGCCCTTCTTACAAAGAAGCAATGAATGAATCTTGACAAATGGCAAATAGCCATGCAATGCGAGATGGATTACATGTACGACGAGTTTGGTCGCATTTAAGATTTACCAAATAGGGCTCGCCTATTGAATGTAAATAAAATATTTAAGAAAAACATGATAAAATGAGCGTTGATATTTTCAAAGCTAGACTTGTAGCGAGGTTTCAAAGCAAAGTTCCGCGGGTGACTAGCAATGGCTGCTGCCGATGCTTTATCTTTAAATCCGTCCGGACCATCTTAGCCATTCTTCGCATTCATGACTATGAAATATGGCAAATGGATGTAAAGTACTTTCTGAATGAAAATTTAGAGGAATATGTGTACATGGTACAACCTCCGGGCTTTACATCTCCTAAAAGAAGGCAGAAGAATACTGAGGTTGCAAAGTCCATTCATAGTCACGTATGTAAATTAGCATCTTTATCGTGGAAACGACATAGAGTTACTAAACTTCGATTCAAGAGTTGGCTGTACAAATATTTCTCAATGAAGGACTTAGGCGAGAAGCCACCGATATATAAAGTAAAGATCTGAAGATCGAGGCGAAGGGAGGCTGATTGGGCTTTGTCGAGGATACTTTGTGAACCAAAGATGCTATGAGGTTCAACATGGTAATTCGAAGGGGTAATCTCCCTGAGACATGAGTTCAACTCAGTGAGAGCATAGTGTCCACGCTACTAGTGTTGAGATGAGCGAGAATGAAGAGACATACCATATGCTTCGGCTATAGGATCCATCGTGTATGCCGTGTTGTCTTATTGGGCGCGTGTGTCTTTATACTTATTTAAGTGTAACTTGATGAATGCAGAGCTAATCGAGGCGAAAGCCATGGATTGTAGTGAAGTGCATCTTGAAGTGTCGAGAAGAAACTAAAGATGCTTTCTTGGTATATAATTGGAGATGAAAGAGTTAACGATGACGGTACACGCAGCATGATTTCAGCCGAGGCATTATCGTTTCGATCTAGGTATGTATTTTGTCTCAGCGGTGGAGTAGTATACGTGAGGAGTTCCAAGCGATCTTGTTTCCGATACTTACCACTGAGGAGAAAATCTGATGCATCGCGGCGTGCGAAGCTTCGCTAAAGAAGCATGTTGGATAAAAGAAATTTGAGCTGGGCATTGTAGTACAGCATTGAGGACGATGGAGTTGCTTTGTGGCAATCTTTTTGACGTGATAGCTCAAGCTAAGGAACCAGAGCACATCAAAGTCAAGCAGCTGATACTCGAGAAAGTATCACTGATTAGAGATATATGATAGAGTGATGTCGAAGTATATGAAGTGATAGAAGCGAGAGGCCAATCTGTCAAACCCGCTTTACTAAACCACTAAGTCGGGGCAAAGCATGATGAGCATCACGGCGAACATAGATCTTGAAGCGGATGTGATAGGTTAAGTGGGGAGTCGAGTATGTATATTGTGTTATGTGAATAAATATTTGAATATGACTCCTTATTTATATTTTAATATATTTGTTTTCTATACATATGTTTAAATTTGCATAATATACATGTAGGTATCTCGTGAGTGAAAGGGTTAAATCCACTAAGTTGTCTATGTTTTCACAGGGTGACATGAGGCTGATGAGTACTCTTGAGCCACAGAAACATAGGATGGTCAATCTTGAGATAGCACTTGACTAACACGGTATTTTTGTTAGTGATCAGATTGATCCGTAGCACAATAGGACTAGATCAATCTTGTGAAGTGCAGAGTGCGATGGTGGGGGCTGAGTATGGCCAAAAGCAATTCATAGAAGATATGTATATACATGTCCTATGATATTTGTTTAGAATTTTGACCGTCGATTCTTAGACCTACGATATATAACTATCCATGTTATACAAGATACGTACTTTGACTATGACAACTTAAATACTTAGCGGGGATTATAACTTGATATCTGGGCCTCTCAGTTGGTACTAATTGGTTTATGGGGCGTCATAAATTCTTATTCAGTTCATACTTTCGAGTAAAAGAAAGTTGTGGGTGTTTAAGCAGCAGCTTCTTATGGTTAACTACGACTAGAGATCGCGTGATAAAGGAATTGTAAGATAATCGTCCATGGGCAAGTGGGAGTGTTGAAATCAATGAGAATTGATTCCATTTATTATGCCATTGCGACAATTGTGTATCAATTCATTTACCAGTTGGGTTAAATGTGATTATCAGAACTTAGTGTTCAACTTAATGATATATTCTTAGTGTAGATTCATGATAATTTAAGGGGTTATGGCCGATTACAGGTCTTACTCGTGTCGTTATAATAATAGTAATTGGTCAATTATTATTATTATCTGACTCTTATTATCTGGCGCAAATTGTAGCCAGCATCTGACGTTGAGTTATATTTCATGTATGAAATTAAAGAGAACTATATAATTGAGAAATGTATTTCTCAAGTACAAGAAATTCTACGTTTTATGTAGAATATCGATTGAACAAATAGAATCAATTAAATAGTTATTTAATTGGTTCGTAATTTAGTATTTATCAATAGCAGAAAGATTATTGATATTGACTCGATACTATTTAATTAAGTAATTAAATAGTTCGAAGCTAGATGTGACTCATTAATTATTACTTGAACTAATAGAGTTAGCGAGTCAAGCTAATGCCGGGTTGTATCGAGACTTGTTTTAACTGTACATATATGAGCTTTAGGGTTTTATGACATAATTAAGTGAAAGCTTTTTCATAAAAAACCTAAGATAACATCCCCATGGCGAAATTCTCAAGAAGTTTTCTTGGGTTTTTGAGTTTTTTGTTCATCATGTTTACTAGCGTAAATGGGTTCTTGATTAAATACTCTGCAATTGTGGACCCGACTACTAGAATATCATACGATTGATATTGCAATAATTTGAAGAATGATCACGTTGTGAATTTGAAGCGTGTCAGGAATTTTAGTGGAAATTTACTCCATTTGCCTTTGTAAGTACTTCGGTTCATATATTATAATTATATGTTTTTGTTTAATAATGTAGTAAGCACTTTAAGATCCCTGGAATTATGGATTTGTATTTATACATATATATCCATAGTATTTTCCATCCAGTAGGTATCGGTGTTCGACTGGAAGCGATTGTCCAACATGAATGTTGTACATGTTGGTATGTAACGGGTTTTTCCAGCGTGTTGCTCCGCTATGACCGACATCAGTCTCTTATTCGACTTATTGGATGTACGTTGGATCGGTTATTGATGAGAATTTATTACTAAATCTGATCCGGACTATCAGCTGCTCACTGTGGAGGTTCGAGTTTAATGATGAGTGCCGTATTGCCGAATTCTTCTGTTGATTGCGTTTAAGCTAAGCTGCGGTCCTCGGTAATTATCCGTGTCGTTTGACTACTTTGAGAGGAATACTTGAACATATTTATAGGGACCCAATGTGATACCTTTGATACTTGACCCACAATTGACTCACAACTTATAGGAATGTTGAGTCATTTCAAGATTTGTTGCGACATATTTTGGATGTAACGATTCTTAATTAAGCCTTCGGTCTGAAACTTGACTTAATAAAGACTTAAATATGTGGGATTTAATGCTAACTTGTGTTCGAATCCCATTTAATTCTCAATTTATTAGAGAATTAAATTATTTGGGTTTAATGTTAACATGATGTATTATATGTCAAGTCCCATTTAATTCTCCATTTATTAGAGACTTAAATAATTTTCAATTTAATGTTAACATGATTTATTACATGTTAAGATCCATTTAATTCCTGATCCTTATAGGATGTAACATGAATTAGTTTATTTGGGTTGGATATTGGCATGAATTTATTACATGTCAAGACCCCCTTTAATTCTCGTTTTATTAGATAATTAAATTTTCTAGAGATATATTACTCTAGATTTATTTATATTGATCCGAATCCCTTTGGATTTAATTAAATCAATATTTATAATTTTCAACATGAATATTATTAGATGTTGGATATTTTAGGATAATTAACCTTAATCAGAATTGGATTTTGAGATCAATTATCCATTTTTATTTTTGAATTTCGAACCAATTTGGGTCCATTTATTGTCAAATATGGATATTTTTTTTTTTTCATGTATTAAATTTAATCATCACACCCAGCATATATGAGAATTTTTTAGTACGGCTTTATGTTAAATTTGGTTGTTTTATTTCATCTTTGCTTAAGGAGAACACTTATATGAGACAAAGATAGTGGGTTTTCGAGGAATTGAGTGGCCCTTGGGGTGTATATAAGCATAAGGGGAAGGAAGAGAAGCGTCGTCACATTCTTCCCCCACTAACCTGCGATTGGAGGTAAGTGGAGTTTTTTTTTGATTTCTCTTCTTGCTCTTTGTAATATTATGTGATCATATATCATCATAATTTATTTTCTTTATGATTTGCAAGTTTATTAAGTTGGGTAGAAGGATAAAGTTTACATATTTTTGAAGATACACTTGGAATTTTGCATAAAGGTAATACCTTTGATTCATTATGCATATATTTTATGCTTTTTATAGACATTAGTATATTCTTTGATGATTATTTGGTAGTTCTTTGACTTAGACTATACTCCCTCCGTCCCAATTTACTTGATCATGGAGGTAAAAAGTACTTTATTAAGGGTTTGATTAATATTACTAATATACCCTAAAAAGTTACTTTATCAAAAAACACTTTAATTAATCATGAAAATAAAAATACTTTATTAAGGGATAAAAGTGGAAAGATCAAGATAAAATTGCATTGAATTCCTATATGATCAAGTAAAAATGAAAGGAAAAATTTTGTTATATGATCAAGTAAATTGGGATGGAGGGAGTATGTTTTAAGTATAAAAATTAAAACTTTGTAAGTTTCAATCATACATGTAACATAATAGTCTCTAAACATCAAGATTGAATTTTTATTTGGGATTTCTCCATGATTTGCACTTGTACATGTGTATTCATGCTTGTTTAGATGCCTTGAACATTCCCTTGAAGTTTCATCATGTTTCGAATAACATAACTATTTTTTTGAATTGCATGATTTTGGTTAGTCAAAATTTCTAAGCTTCCCTCGAGCGCATCTTAAGCTTGCCGTTCACAAGTGTTTTTGGGCGTATCTTTTTTTTTGAGTTATAGGCGGTTCAAAGTTGTTGGAATTTGCACTTTCACCTTTTTGTAGCAACTTTGATTTTATTTCTTCCTACTCGGACGTCCGATTGGGATGAAACTTGCGCTCACGGATTTGTCCATCTTCTGCCTATTTTACTACTACTTTGAGTGTTTATGCTTCAACACGGAAGGGAGGATGGGCTCATAACTGGATGACATGATTCTTGAGTCGGTGCTCGTTCCTTCTTAAAGGACATAATAAATACCATCTTACTGCTTATGCTTGGTTTGATTTTTTTTTGCTTTTGAACATGATTTGTCGACATGAAGCTCTTTGGCCTTTTCTTTGTCTCTTTTTTTTGTCTTTGCGGTGATGATCCAACCCGTCATTGATTCATACAAGTGAGATCTACCGTGATTGTATGGATCTTATTTAGCTCTTTTCGTTCCTTGAAAGACAAGACTTTGGTGGGCGAGAGCATCACTGATGCCCAGATGGAAGGCGAACCTCGGCCCATGTTCGCTCTTTGAGGCTATTCGTGAGGCGCCGCGAGGACTTCTTAGGTAAGGTGGAATTGCTTGGTGGCATGAAAAACTACATCAAAGTCAACTTAAGCCAACTTGGGTGACCGTCTTGCTCTTTTCCGGACCAGCCATTTGCGTGCTGGGGTGAAGTAGACTGAGGCGCGCAATTACACGGAAGAAGTTAGCGTCACGATCTTACAAAGAGCGCCTCCCTTACCGTATCTTTCACTTATTTCTTGAAATCGCCAAATGTCTTGAGAATCCATAGTCTATACTTTGTAGGGCGTCGAGTTCATGTAGCTGAGATGCATCATTTGGAAGAAGCCATTGATCAGGCGGAGTGGCTGAAGGATTCTTAGCGGAATCTGGAGTCCGCCTTATCTCGTGAGTTAGAATATATGGAAAGCCTTATTTTCATTCTAGATTATCATGTACTCTAGCTCCTTTAGATGTTGACAGCTACTTTTACTTGTTCCCGTGCTTTTGCGAACATGTATGGATCTTTTTGAATTCAGCTAATGAGTATTTATCACTTTTTATTCTTTGATTGCCTTCACATAATGGTTCCTAGGGGAACAAAGAAAGTTTGATAAGTTTATGGTAGCTCGGGCATCATTTCGTGCAGAAGTGCCGTCCTCGAGATCAAGTCAAATGTAGTTCCTTTGGGTGGATATTTTTGCTTCTTATCCGTGAATGTGTAAGGTATTTTATTATGCCGTGAGGTGTTAGGCATTTTAATACTCTTGCCAAATTTTGATAGGCGTTTATGCTCTTGTTAAACATCGTGTTGTGTTTTTCAAAGGGTAGTATCGGTTCAGTGCGACCATTTATATGTCACAACTTCCGCCGCTCATGGCATTAGGTATGCCCAATTATGGTAGACTTTACGTGATATATGGGACGTCCATTTATGCATAAAGCTTTGTTTTTGCCGTGTGTCGGTGGTCTTATCGCGGCCCGAGGACCATGCTCGCCCATTTGATATGATAAGTATTTTGATCTTGTCATAGGATTTAGAGGTTCGCGGCCCGATACTTGAAGTGCAACCTTTGTTGGAAGGCAAGGCCTTTTTTCATCTGGCAATCTAACTCTTGCTTGACCTTAGATAAGTATTATCTTCAAGCGAGGCCTTCATTTACCGCCACTCTTAGTGAGGGGATTTGTACCTCTAGTTGCATGGCTGCCTCGTACACCATGAAACTAGAGCATAAGGTGTTACTGGGTTCGCGGTTACTGAGGTGGTCGAGATGCGCTTGAGTGCTTGCTCCCATGCTTAGGCTGGCGATCCTTTCTGGACTTAGCAGCCGGTTTTAAGGGGAGTTGCCATGATGTCTTATTAAAATCTTATAGCCTTAGTTGGCTTGTAAAAAAAAGGATAGTACATGGTAGAATGATACTTCCTTATTTTTGAATCTCACACACAAAGTCGGGATATAATCTCTTATTATCCGAAGGCTTTTCCGTTATACTGTGATAATGTATTTTGTGCTTCAATGTCGATAGATGATATTGAGCTTAACTTAGAAAGTAATCTAGGGTATATCTACATCCTTCTTTGGACCAGGGCATGGGTCCTACCATGTCAAGTCCCCATCCATCGAATGGCGATGCTGTCGTAGTTGAATGTAATGGTTCTGGGGGCTGATGGATAAAATTGGCATGGTATTGACAAGGCATGTATGCTTGTGTATAGTCTAAGCAATCCTTGACATTATTGGCCAATAATATCCCATCCTTTTGATTTGAAAGTGGAGTTTGGCCCCGGACTTATCGCCCCGTATACCCTGCGTGTGCTTCGGCTACGATTGGTACAACTTGATGCTTGACAAGCGTCCCATGATAGCATTTGTCTGAAAAGACCTTCTGAATAAAATTACCGTGATAGTGGCAGAAGAGGGGGGCCGCACTTCTTCTCATGTCGGCGTTTTGCCTTAAGTCATCGGCCGATCTTCGTGTTGAAAGTACCTCTCTTACAAAGTTGTTTTCACGAAGTGGGGTTAGCGAGGCCTTGTTCATCAAGGAATACTACCTCTAACTTAGTTGGATACTTCCATGCGGCCCAATAGGGTGAGAATGGATCACCAGAAGCTCTTGTCCCGTTTCAGGTTTGTTTTGCTTGTGCTTATCTATGGGTCTATTGACCAGCAGGCACAGTGGTGGTTTTGAAGTATTTTCCAACCCTTTGGTTAAGTTCTTGATAGACCACCCCTTCTGCCTTGTCATATTTTGGGTATCGTTTAACCCTTGTGCTTTATTGCTTGTGACCTCGAGGCCGGTTGTCAGAGATTTTCCCTTAATAGGATCATAGCCGGCCTTTAGGAGAGTCGCCCAAGCCTTTGGACCATAATTGCCGTACTATATTTTGGGTCCTTCGTTGGGGTAGGGTCAAGCTTTTAGGGGTGACATGTCGCCCACGCACCGGGTTAGTGAGGGGTAAGAGTGAGAGCCTTTTGAATGCTTAGGCCCAGCTCTTCCTACACTTCTTACCAAAGATGGGAGTAGATGATTAAACTCTTTGGAGGTACTTGGGGTGCCTTTGGCCGCAGTCTTTCTTTGGGGCTGCCACTTTCTTGAAGTACTTTGCATTAGCAAAGTGGGATTCTGGCCCATGAATGGTTTTTAACGTCACGCCTTGACTATTTTTTCCATCACATCCTTGGGCAATTATTTCAAACTAGTGGGTATAGGGGAAAAATTCTGCTGTGGATCGAGGTCTTCGCAGGATGTGCCATGACCTTGGCATCATCCACGATGGAGACAGTTGTGGTTTCTAATTCTCCTACACTTGTTGCATCTTACTTTTCGGCGTTCTCCCGCCTTAGTTAAAACACTTGAATTATAAATGCGGGGTATTTGTAAATTAGCGATGGACATGCCTAGTAGTTTTAAAATCTAGAGTGGTAGGTTGTTTTACAACCGATCCTCCATCTACGGTATTCTCTTGTGCGACTTTTTTGTTTGCGTGGCGACATGGGGTGGCTTATGAGTAAATCTTCTTGCGGCCGGTCTCAAAATCCCGGTGAATGTGATAAGCGAAATTTTAGAGACTACTTGAACGGTGTCGTCTTACTTAGTGCCTTGTCGTTGTTCGATTGTTGTCAGCAGTACATACAAGGCATGCTTTGTAGTCCTAAATCGTCTAGTTATTAGAGCCCACGTGCTTTTCGAGGGGATTAGTTCTGCTACTGGCAGAGTAGAACCTTTGTGATCGAATTTGGACGATGGTGATGGTTATGTGATTGGAAGAGACTTTGTCTTCTTCCAAGGTTATTGTCCCTTTCTTGTGAGATCAATTACTCGCTCTTTGAATATGAAACACTTTTCAATGGGATGCCCCGATATCTGTATACTTGCAAAGTTGGGCTCCGTACTTCGATTTGCCTCATTGGGTCTCTTTGACTACAGGAGTTCTATGAGCTTGCTTTCAATAGCATATCAAACATGGAGAGGGAGCGTCCAGGCTTCGAAGGGACTGTCCTTACAACTTTGCATCTCTTTGAGTGTGGGGGCACCGTTCATGCTTTCAAGGTCGAGCCACGCCTTAGAAGTCCTGGCAGTAGTAGCCCAACTTTGCTTTTCCCAGGCAGGCCTCCTTTTAGTTTCTTGGGTCATATTTGGCCTTTGGTAAGAGGTTGTAGAAAGGGGACATCCCTTTGTTTTGCTGTCTCGAGGCTCCATGTAGTGAGCCCAACTGTCTACGGAGGTAGGCTCTGAAATCGATCATGTCCCGGTCGACGCATTCCGCTGAGGGGAAGCGAGCGAAGCTGTTTGAACATTGCGTCCCGCCGGTCAGCGTTGTTGCATGTCTCGACAAAGTAGGCTACGTGTTGTTTGGGGTTCGAGTTCTATCAAATTATTGGAACTTGGGTGGTGATAGCCCTTTGTCATTCGGTGATTTATGCGGGAGGTGTGGGAGCTTTATATGTGTGAAGGTGACTCCACGTCTTCGCTGACCTTTTATTGTCCCATTTATGTACTTTCAAAGTTGTCTTCTTTAGATTGTTCATCTCTTTGTAAGTCATCTTGATGTTGCATCTTTTTGCAACATGTTTTAAATCCACATTAGGGTACCCATGCATTCTTAAGGAGGTATTGAGTAGTCATCGTTGCTGGTGCTTTAAGGAGTCTGAGCCAATGAATGAACTAGGCTCAATTGCGTACCCACAGGAGGTGTATTAGATTGTGAACACGCATTTTCTTGAGTTCTCCGATGCTTGTCCGTTGAAGTCCTCGGAGATGTAACTAATTGAAAGGTTCATAAAACTTGCATTAGCACACAAGGTAGCTTCTACGGTTATGACTTGTTTGCTTGAGATCTCTAGCGATATATTAGCTAGAGACTTTGCTTGAGAATTCGATTGAGGGCGTCTGGTCGGTCCATTTGTTGGCCAATTTGTCTTATTGTGGCCCCTTATCTTTGTAGTACCCTTTGGTACATGGAAAGGAGTTGAGATAGCCCTCTTGAAAATATCTTGGTTGTCAGTAGTGATGAAGGGTAGTTGATAGTCTCACCGGGCGTGCCATGAAGTATAATGTAATAGAAGAATTTTTATTATTTATCTTATGGGTACAAAATAAAATCCACTGTAGGGAAAAATTCTTCAGTATACAGGTTTTATTAAATCGGGATCGATTGTCCAAACTATAAGTCCCTAAGTGTTTGCTGACGATTTATGAGATGTCTGGCTTGCTTGACTTGACTTGGTCTTGATAGGAACTTTGTATGAGCTAGGCTTAATTTGAGCTTGACTTGAGCTTGACTTGTCTTGAATTTGAATTGGATTTGGGATAGAAGCTCTATTACGAGCTAGATATGTGTCCTAGTCTTGATGGACTTGAGACTGGTCTGGATTTGGATATGGTCCGAGCCGGAGAGCCTTAGCAGCGTATTCCCGTGTTGGCTATGCTGGACTTGATCTTGGATCTTGGACTTGATCTCCGATCTATGTCAGACGGGATGGATTTACTGCAAGTGTATTCCAGTGTGGAGCTTCACCTTTTGTGATGGGATTTAAGAGATATGACCCAGGTGGGACTGGTAGCTGTATAGGCTACTGCCTTTGGTGGGACTTTGTAGCTTGATATGCTACTTGTCTTTGATGGGATTTGATTTGGGATAGAACTCCGAGCTTGTAAGCTGTGTGGAGTGATAGCAAGCAAGTTGTTGAAGCAATGTACGCTTCTTGCTTGTACTACAACGGCCTTAGCAGCGTGTTGCTGTAGAATGGGGCTTAGTGAGATTTGGCCTCACTTGGATTTGATTTAAGTTGTGAAGTAATGTACGCTTCTAGCTTGATTTGACTTGATTTAAGCTATGAAGCAATGTACGCTTCTAGCTTGTATTACAACGTCCTTAGCAGCTTATTGTTGTAGTGATGATCAATATGAAGGTGGGACGTCCCGACCTTGTTGATGATACTGATCGAGCAGACAAGGGCTTTAGCAGCGTGTTTCCTGCCTGGAATCCAACTATAGGGACTGAATGTTCAGTGTGTTCCTACATTTGGAACTTGATGTATCAAACCTAATATTTTTCAAGTGTTCATACAAGATTTATGAATAATCATGGGCTATTTAGCTTATTACTGAATATTCGAAGCGTTCTTGAAAAATCTGATGTCAGATTCTCATAGATTTTCTTCTAACTTGAAGAATTACTGCGTTTGTGTAGTAATTCCACCTTAGGGGCACATTTTTGGCTGCTCGGAGGTGTTTCCCAGCCATCAAAGTGGTGTTTTTGCTGGTGGTTTAAAATATTTAACTTAGAGAATTTCAAAGGTTGTCCTCTGTATTTTCTCAGGTTTTTTCAGGTATCAATTATTGTTTATTTTCGAAATTTAGGGGGGTTTATATAGGCCTCCGGGCTTCGAATACTTGCTTCTGATTGGTTGGTTTAATTTCAGGTGGATCAAGATCTTAACCGTTGAATTTTGAGGCAAGATCTGAACCGTCGGATATTTAAGAATTACTTTGCCTCCAAGTAATAAAAAGAGGTGCCTATTTTGAGTAAAAAGAAGGTTCCGGATTCTTTTTCTAGGTCAAACACATTTTCATGTTGACCCAGGGCCTTTTGGAGTCTTTATTTTGAACTCCATAACTTCTGGAGTTCCCATTTCGAACACCAATACTTTTGAAACCTCAATTGGAGGCCCTAGGGCCAATTGTAATGTAATAAAATTAGGGATTTTTAGCATCGAACCCTAAACTTAATGTTCATTTAATTCGAGGCTATTTTCTCGAAAACTATTGTCCGTACAAGGTTTTACATTAAATTTAGGATTCGATCGAGAACTCTAGCCACATGTCACTTTTTAGTGACTCAATTTTAATTAATTTGATAAAGTCGTTTTAATCATTTTAATTATTTTTTAATAAATTTTTACTGTCTACAGACAAATAAAGGAAAGGCATCGTTAGACAAACCCCATTACATACATGAAACAATCAATTCAATGTCTTATGTAAGGAATGTTTGTTCTCTGAAATAGCACTTCAGTGACATTGCTACCATTCTTAAATAAATAATCTTTAATCGAACTTATTTTATTTATTGTATAAATGTTTGGTAAATGATAAGTATCTATTTGTATGAATTTTTCATTAATGATCACTTAATGAAAAAATTGGTTTTTAAAATTGAATGCAACTCATAATTGCTTTGACATCTTTATCGCCCTATTGATCGTCTAATTTATTCGTGTGTGATTTTTTACCTACACAATTAAAAAGTACAAATTGAGTTCATGAATTTTAAAATAGAGTATTATGAATAATGCACAAAGTTATTATATGAGAGTCGATTGTTATGACTAGGTCAATTTAACTATGATTTTAGCTAACTATTTTTTTGTGTGTGCTTGACACGTGACAAAAATATAATTCAATTAGTAATTAATATTCATGACTTTTCATATTTTGTAATTAAGACAATTATATCTAACCTTCAATTCATATCAGTTCATTCTTGTTTTAATGACAATTGTTAAAGACCATAAGTGAATTATAATGTTCACCAATTTGCTATAAAATGTTGATCTCACCTACCTTCTTAAAAACTAGGGATTATTGGAAGTCCGTTTCTTGTACGGGTTACACATGGCGATTACGGGTTACACATGACGATTACGCTTCGATTGAAATTCCAATAAACATCGAACATGTGGAAATAATAAGGATTCCCGGAATAGGATTAACCGTAATTTCAAACCTGAAATAGAGTTTCCGGAAGTTACGGGGCTGAATTTAATATATCAAAAGAATATCAGGGTCAATATATAAATGTTTTTTTATATAAAAAACCCTAGTGTGCCATGAAATAGGGGCCTCTTTTATTAATTGGAGAAGAGGGAGTTTTCAAAAATTCAACGGTCCTGATCTTACCTCAATAAATTAAATAATCAACGGTTAAGATCGTAATCCTCCTAAAAATGGATCAATCAATTAGAAGAAAAGCCCGAAAGCCTATAAATACCTCCCCCATAGCAAAAAAATACACCTCTACAAGAAAAAAAATACAAAAATAATCTCTTGAGAGAATTAGCAATAAAAGCTCTGTAGGAATTTCTCCAAGAAGAAAACCTCTGAAGTTTGCTGGTTTCAGGTGAAAACCACCACCAAACCACCACAAACACATAAATCTTCAACCTCAGAGCGAAAATAGGTGCCTCAAGCTAAGAATAGGGTCGAAATACTACATAAACGCAGTAAATTCAGGAACAACATCCAAAAATCTTATGAGAATCTGATCAAGTCAGATATCAAACATCAAATCACAATGATTAAGCCGAAAGTGCCTTTAGTAACGGTAGGTGATTTAAGTCGCATAACCCCTCGGCTCGGTCAGAAACGGGAAAGAAGTCGCTAGCAATCTCTCTTGACTCCAACAAACATATCCAGCGCTGTGATAGCACCGAAGACGTTAGCACGTTGTTACACCTTAGCTCAGTCCAAGAGTAATGATCAAGTCGCTAAGGCTCCTGCCTAGCCAATGCATCCAAGTCCGGCCTACCTACCAAGTCCAGCATCAACATCAAGTTCATACAACACACGGATCAAAGCATATGCACCCCGACTGTCGCAGATATCCAAGTCAAAGACCAAGTCTCAAGACCGAATCACTATCCAAATTTGTAGATCGCATACCTAGACTACTATCTAGTCTCACATCCAAATTCAAATAAGATCACACGCGGTCCAAGCTCACCTCCAACATCGTAAATCCAAGGTCAAATCTAGTCTAGGGTCACATACCGGTCCAGGCTCACATATCCAAGTCCTAAATCCATGTCCCAAATCCAAATCCAAATCCAAGAACGAATCAAGCTCTCAAGCAGGCAGCAACAGTTTAGAGACCAATAGGTTGATAGTTAGACCTCAATCATTTGATAAATTTTCTTTGTACCTAGAAGGGTTTCCCCAAAGGGTTTATCAGATTGCGTACATACTTATAAATAATAAAATCTTTTCATGCATTAAGGAATCTTTGCACGCCCGCCAGGCATTATTTTCATTATTCATTGCTGACTCGTAGATGCCTCAATACAAATATTGTTGATGTTCCTAGCTCTAACATACTACTAGAAGCCTTAGAAGGTACAATAAGTGACCACTGCAGCATATCGGGAGGCTACCAAATCGCCTCTTAGATGTTTTGTCTCGTGTAACATGAGGCCAATACCGGGGGCCTGTGTCTCTACCCAACTGCGGATTCATTACAATCCAAATTGTGTTCCACACCCGCCCAGCCACGGCGGGCAACAATCCAAATACGAATGCTATACTAACTCTCCTAGCTCCTACATGCATCGCCATGACGATAGTGCTACTTTACCTTGGAAGATCGTATAGCCTTCCTCGTGAAAAGGTAATAGAAGACTTAATTCAAACAAGTACATCGCTAAGACGATTCTTTTTATTCCACATACTGGGGAAGATAGTCGATCATAAGCACATAACGCAAGCAACCGAAACCAGCCTGAGGGGACCGAGCCCTCAGGAGGCGCCTACTCCCTCCAAAAGAAAACCGGAGAGGCAGAGAGAATTCAAACGTCTCAACAACAAGCCTTGAGCATGCCTAAAGGGCAGCCAATAAACGTTAGAAGCGCACATTGTCTTAGTCGACTAAATAATCCCTCGCAAGATAATTCACGCATGCTAATATCAAGCAATCAAAGATGTCCGTGACGAGGTCACACCCTCATACTCCTATGTTAAGCCCTACACTTCCCGTGTGATAGATCACCGAAGATGCCTCACTTGCCATCGCCTCCCAAATTCATGTTAGCCACGGAGTCGGGAAACCCTAACCAGCCCATCCCTCATTTTGTTGAGACATGCAACAATGCTAGGACAGATGAGGATCACATGGTCAAATAGTTCATAGATCAAAGACAAGAACTAAAGCCATTAGAACATATCCTATTTTTCCTAATAACCCTTAAAGCCGGGACATGGTCGGTCTGACATAAGACGCTAAGGCTACGAATATATCCCGCCTTGTCCAACTCGGCTCCCCTAAAGTCGAAAATGCCATCCTGAATAATAAGCCACTCAAGCCAGTCAGGAACACATCCAATCATGTCCAATAAACCTCGAAGTTGACATGGTCCTCCGACTATTTGAGTCGTGTTTGCCGCTACAGAACATATCCAATCATGTCTAAAATGCCTCTAAAGTAGGTCATGGTCCTCCTGACTAACAAGTCGCTCAAGCCAGTCAGGAATACATCCAATCATGTCTAATAAGCCTTTAAAGCCGAACATGGTCATCCTGACTAATAAGCTACTAAGGCTAGTCAGAAATATATTTCATCTGGAACACAAGCCTCTAAAGCCGGATCGACGATTCACGCACTCCATTGCAGCTAATGAAGACGCATTTGACTATCTAGCCTACCAAAAAAGCGCTCCAGGTTGAGCCTCGTGTGCTTAGACCATCTCAAGATGAAGTTACTAAAGCCCTTGAGTAAAACATCCAATCCTAATACAACTAGACATTTACACTTTTGTCGAGATCGAGACCGACTGGGCCTAAAGATTGGCACCTCAAAAGTCTCTATCAACAAATAACCCCGTGATTATGCCGGCAAAGCTCATATGGTGGAGTCAGAACCACGACCGATTCAAGAACCCTCGATCCGGGGACTACCGCCAAGTTGAAGCATACTTCGCTGCCTCAGAAAATAAAACGAAAGTAATGGGAACTTCCTGATTCGAGTCTCTATGGAAGTATACCTCAAGAATGGGATACTATGAGATGGTGCGAAGATACCTGACCCATGACCAGCCTAGTTCACATCATTATCCCACATAAGTACGCCGAATTGCAGATCTAAAACTCGATACCGGGAAAGTCACAGTTTCGTAACCGCCTGACGGAACGGTGATTTATACACTACCAAGTAGAAACATCCAAAATCCACATATGAACAAAAGCACGCGGCAATGTAGCAACTAAGAGGAGCGCGCGATACCCTCTACCTACACAAGTTATCCATATCCATTGACAACGTAAGCAACTCCTCGGGATTACTCTAATAAAGTTCAACGAGCGGAGTCAGCAATCTCAAGATGGTGATGGAAAATTTATGCAAAACTTGTTTAAATCTTAAACAAAAGCATATCAGGATCATATAAATTGCATATAATCAGAACTACGTAAATATATACATTCATATATATATATACATATATATTAATTTGAGCACTTACACCAACAAGTCTTTCACAAAGTCTCCTTTGTATTCCTAGCAATTAGCGCCTCAATAGGACGATGTCTCTAGTTAATCCACACCAGGAGCGGTTGAATCATGTGATTGGATTTGCTAGAATCTCAAGAACAATTGGAACACAAATCAAGCAATTCTTGCTCACGTCGTACGCTGTATAGGCTTTAGGCGCTGAATTGTATATGGTGAAGATTAGGTTTTTCAACCTAATTTTCCTCTTTATATAGGCAAGCTCCATTTAACACGAATAGTTCAACTCGTTTAATTAACAAGCCAACTCGTTAAACCGTTAACTAACTTAAATGCTAACGAAAGTTAGCACAAAAAGCCACTAACGAGCTCAACTAGTTAAACCATTAATTAAAACTAGCAAGTTTAATTAATTTGGTTTCGTCCAATTTATATTTTACACTATTAGTGTAAAATCTCTCGATTGAGTATCTCGTTGATTTCAATCAACTCTCAATTTAGCAATCACGATTTAATTTTACGCATGAAATAAAAACAACGCCACCGACATACAAGTGGACCTTTCTCGCTGGCCAAATAATAAAGAAATGTATAATAATAAAATGTAATTCATTAGTATTATTATATCGGTTATGTAATGGATCTAGCACCGCATAACCCCTTATATTATCGTGAGAACCCGACTAGAAATTACAATTACTACGGTCGATGTTCGCTTATGTAATCACATTCACTAAACTAGTAAAACGAATTGTTACAATAATTATCCCAGTGAACCAACAAAATTCGAGTTGCCTGAAAGAGTCCAGGGTGCTAAAGACACACCAAGATACGAAGTTAGACTTTAAAATGTCCTCCGCATTACAGAAAAGTTCTATAAGGATACATCTCATGACAAAACATACTACGCAGAAGCATGAACATCCTGCCTAAGTCCAACATAGTTCATGTCAAGGATCCATCTGAAAGAATTCATCCTAGGACCTACATCTCCGCTAGCCGGGGACATTATGATTCAGAACTATGGCTTAGAACTAGGAGTTCACCCGCTACTTAGTAGTGATACTCAGCTCAACTCATGTGTAAGGTATATAGTCCATAAACAAAGCCAAGCCACGAAGAATGAACGGTAAGATCCTACCGACACGAGCGCCACTTTATCCATGCTCAAGAGTTTAACTCACAAGACAAAGCATGAATCAGAAAGAGAAGATATGGGACCAGGGTATTAGGAAACCCTAATGGCGCATCATATATACTGTGTACGAGTAAAGCTCAAACAAATCGCCTGTACTCCAAAGTGGCATTTCAGGAGAGCTGCCCAAGGCACGGCATTTGAAGCAACTCTCAAGCCACCATAACTCAAGAGTATGTGATCCATGAGAACCTACATCACCATAGCAAGGGAAAATATGATCTGGAGATATGTAGCTTAGGGCTTAGAGTTCATCACGACCTACTAGCAATAATCGGGCTTATTCATACTTCCATAAACAAGACACTACTTGGTGAGGTGGGATTCCCGAGATCCTAACCACGCAAACGGTATTCATCTATGAAGAAAACTTATGTTCACATAAACAAGGATTGACTTAGAGAGTGAATCCTGCTATCCTACTCATGCAAACTATCCCTATCCATGATCACAAAGATGAACTCATACATAAAGTGATGTAGCCTCATTTAACAAGAGCAAAGAATAGGAGCTGGGTATCGGCATCTCTACTCCCACAAGCCAACCAGGGTCCATATTCAAAAAAACATATAAAGGGGAAGAGATGATAGGGATGAACATATGTACAAAGTATCCTAACAAATAGGAACTTTGACATATGTAAGCCAAAATCATGAATGGAGCAGAGGACAGAGGTATTTCAATATACCCATCATGTCTCAATATGACACTCCATTAGTTGGAGGCATCCTGAAACAATCTATCTCCCCAAAGGCTCAAACACTTTGGCAAAAGCAAGCAAAACAATGTGTGAATCTACCACTTAAAGAGAGTTTCCTCAAGTACGTAAAACCCCAATAAATAAATTTTCAATCCAAGATTACAATTTACGTATAAAAGCCAAAGTCTACGTCTAGACACCAAAAATGCTAAATTCGGATTAACAAGCTATTAGATACGAAATTCTAAAAGTTCAACATACCAAAATTTTAGAAAAAGCGCAGGGACTGTTTGCAAATGAAACTGTGAACGCCTCTAAAGATCTACCCACTTGGAAGGCACCAGCCCAAATTCTGGCCTCTCTCTGTTGTCAGTTCTAGGCAACGAAGAACACAACACAAATCAAGGCATGAAGTGTATGATCAAGAATGGAATTCTAAGAATTCTAAGGAAGACTAGGAAACATAGTTTGAGTAGGATTTGACATATTTGTTAGATAGAATTATTGCTAGCATTAGATCCTATTCCTAGTAGATTAGAACAAAGCTTTGTATCTATAAATGTGGTTGCAACGACAAACACTTCATGCGAAATTGATAGGTTAGATTACTAGAGTTAGTTTATTGTTTTGAGTTGATTGATTGTATTGATTCAAGTTTAATAAACTATTCTAAGAGGGGAAGGTGATTCCTGAACCTCAAACATACACCATTGATCTGCGACGCTTCAATCATTTAATTAATCAATTAGGGTTCATCATAGTTACCGTTATATTTGAAATCGGGAATTGTGGTTCTTAGACATCAAATTGGGGATTTTCGACAAGCTTGAATAATTGAAATCAAGTAATTAGAATTGTTCTAGGACCTAAAATAACATCTGCCTTCCGAAACTAAGATAAGGAGCAGCGTTAAGAAAATAAAGCAGTAAGGACAATTAAAAAATAACAATCGGGTATCAAGAGCACAAAGTTAAACAACAATATCTACGGGAGGCCTGATAAGCCAATGATGGTTATGCTATTAACAACTATTCACATCCTGAAAACCAAGATGCTTGATAGGTTATATGTTAAGAGACTTATGACCTAACAAGAGTTAGAAATTCGACCACCCAATACAGATGCGTATGAAACGGAGTGAATCGATAGAAAGACGCCTAGGTTATATAAGAGATTATATAGATAGGTGTGATCCATCATGTTGCTAGTGTTACTACTTACTTATGGATGCTGGAGGAAGTTGCAAGGCTTGTATGAGATGCAGGCGCTGCTCAAGGTAGATTGACAGGCAATTAGGCAAATCGAGATATCTGGATTTTGCAGCCTCTCACCGAAAGCATCTAAACCAAGTAGAACACATATTTACACAAATCCTGAGCTAAATGGGATTTGATCAGTTGATTTGAAAGGTGCATTGTGGATTCTAGAGTTCATTGCCCGATTCATGGAAACTCTCTACGTGTCCTTAGTTCTTCGCACTGATGGAACTTGGCTCCAAGGAGCAAGTTTGTAATTCCATCACGAACGTAAGCAGCCTAAGAAGAGATAGTGTAAAATCGTGCACAACATTGTCAAACAACAAATAAACTCTTATGTATGAAGGAAAGAAGTTTAGCAAGAAAAGACTAAGCAATTTAAAACTTCCAAAGCTGCGGTGTCGGGTCAATGCTAAAGAAACATGCCATTACCGCAATGCAAGAAATGACACTGAATCCTGTTACTCATTCAAGAAAGATCGTCAGCGAGTGTCAAGAAAGTCAAAACAATGTTGCAATCAGAGATCAAAGAAAGTGATCTCATTGTAGTCACTGGAGGAGTGGATGTACGCTTATGCCACCGGAGAAGAAGATCGATTGCAGACTCGTGGAGCTTCCTTTCATGTGACTCCAAATAAGGACTTCTTTCACACTTATGAAGAAGGCAATTTTGGAATTGCAAAGATGGGAAATACTGCACCTCAACCATCAAGGCAATCAAGCAGGTTTGTGAAAACCGCAATGGAAAGTTGATTGACTGAAGGATGTCGCATATTCTCGACTTCAGATTTAGCCTCATCTTCAAAAGCCTGCATTTACGGCGATCATAACATCTGCAATGGACAATGGAGACATGTAAGGGATCAATAACAACAATAAGGAATCAAGGATGGTACACCTGCATAAAGCTAAACTCAAAGTACAAAAGTGTGAAATAAATGCGCAGGTTGATGTAGATGTTTGGCACAACAAAAGTTAGCTACATGAGCGCGAAAGGACTTGGTATTCTCTCACAAAACAAGTCACTACCTCGCCTTCAATGACTGAATCGGTGGACTGCGGCCAATCGCCACGGGAAAGCAAACACAGATCACCCATAAAAGCTCACAAAGGAAGGCCCAATTTAGAGCTTATGTACCTATATCTGTGGGCCTTTAAAGTTATTAAATTTAGAGGTAACTTATTTTGTCACTTATATCACGATCACTCTAGAAGGCTCGATCTTCGTGATTAAAAAACAAAAGATCAAGTGACGTAAACTTTTAAGTACCTTCATCAATTAGTTGAAAGACAACCGACAAAAGTACTTAAAATGCATTAGACGTACAACGGTAAGCGAGTATACTGAGAATTTGATAGATACCGTAAGTCTAAAGTGAATTAGATACGAGCAATTGCCTTAAAATACCTCAAAGACAACGGTGTGGCCGAGAGAATGAATAGGACAACACTATAGAGAAGATTAGGATGTATGTTATCACATGCTAGTCTTCCCCAAGACACTGGGTGAAGCCTAGCAAAGAAGTTTAGATTATAAACTTGATCACCTACTACAACACTCAAATTCGAAGAGACTCCGGTAACATTACGGTCTGAAAGGATGTCTCTTACAAACACTTAAGGACTTTTGGCTGCATAGCATATGCACATGTCCCTAAAGATGAAAGAACAAAACTTGATTTCAAGTCCAAAAGGTGTGTGTTCCTGAGTTTTGGGGCGATGAAAAGTTTGGCTTATAAGCTTGCATGACCGGAGCCGACAAAAAGATTTGTCAAGTGGTAGACGATGTTCCAAGAAGATCAAACCGTGAACGATCTAGACAAACTTGAAAAGCTAGGCAAGCATAAAAGAGTGATCTTGTTGATTGGCAAGATGACATTAAAGAAATTGATCATAGTATCTCAGAAATCCATTACCCGAGCCTATAATCAATGATGACATAATGACACATCTACCAATATCGATCAACCGTGAAGATAATCGGTGAGTGAACAATCACGCATCTGTGAAGTGAAAATGCAATACGGCATGTAAGATCAAATACCTCAAGATGTCGAGATCTTCAGAAATGAGAACAAGTTCTTCCGTATTCTCCCAATGAATATGTCTTACTTTCGCATTTCGGAGAATCCACTCTTACTATCGCTAAGCTATCGATAAGATCAAAAGGAAAACGGATGGCAAATTATGGAAGAAAAGATGAACTTTCCAACAAGAACCATACATTTACAATCAGGTGAAGAAACAAGATAACTTCAAAGCAATCAAGAACGACGGATCTAGAAGCTAAAGATCGATCCAAGTACAAAAGTACCTGTGATACAAAGCTGACTGGCCGCTATGGATTTGCACAAAGACAAGAATAGACTTTGAGGAGATATTATCTTCCAAGAGTCAAGCATGACTTCAATCGCATTTCAGTACTTGGATTGGTCAGCCGCATAATGCTTAGAAATTGAATGCATGGATGTTAAGACAGCCTTTCCTCCATGGTGATCTTCTGAGGACATATATATGCAAATAACCCGAGGGATTCAAGTGGGAAGGCAAGGAAACACTTGTTCGTAAAACTTAAAAGTTTCAGATGGACTCAAACAAGCACCTAGGCAATGGGTACATCAAGTTTGGAGTCTTTTATGGAAGCAACGGATTCAAGAAAACTCTTGTTGATCATCATAGTTGCTCATCAGTATTCCAATTAACGATAACACTATCATCCTACTACTATATGTAGACGACATGCTTATCATAGGGAAGGATCGCGAAAATTGCTAGCCTAAAGAAGGAACTCAATAAAGCTTTCGAGATGAAAGACTTAGAGCCGCAAATCATATACTTGGAGTTGAGATCATCGTGATGGCCAGTGGAAAAATCGGGTCGTCTTAAGAAAAGTTCATCTAAGGTACTTAAGAGGTTCAATATGGACAATGCAAAGCCGGTAAGTCCAATTGGAACACACCTCGGTATTTAGCTCTAAAAGAGTCCTAAGACTCCGAAGATGACATCAAGTACATGAGAAGGTCCCTTACACTTCAGTTAGGAGCTGATGTACGCAATGGTCCTGCACTGTGCCGCATATCAGATTCAGCTGGTTTAGCAAGCGTATCTTCCGCTAAGACCGAAGATGACATCAAGGAACATTGGAATGCGTGGAAATGGATCTTAAGATACTTGAAGTGAACCGCTAGCCTCGAGTATTTGTTTTGGGAACCAAATGAGCCTACACTCAATAGCCTATAATCGACTCAAATCCTAGGCGCGATGTCGATTCACTTAAATCAACATCGTTACTTGACGGGTGTTTGTTTGGCGAGCACTCTGGGCAAAGAAAGCTTGCGTATGCATTGGTATGTCTACCAATCGGTGCGTAATACATTGCCAAGCCAAGTAATGTGGAAAGAGTCGCTACGGCCGAAGAACCTATTCACACCGAGAATCGCCAGACAAGTTCACCATCTCGCGCCACTCTCAAAAGCGCGATATACTTCTGAGTAAGAATTCTACTCTACACTCAAGATCCAAACACATTAAGATCAAGTACCATTGGATCAGGGAGATATTGGAGTCAAAGCAATTGGCTATCGACAAAATACACACCTTCAGAATGGTTCCCGAGTATACTAATGGCAGGCCGAATAAGCAAAGCACACTTATCACAAGGACAAGGCTGGTTCCCCGCCTTTGACCACAAACAACAACATTAAACAATCTTAATGTACTCCTTCTTCATACGCTATTAGCGGGGAGAATTGTTGGGATTCTTAGGCAACGAAGAACACAACACAAATCATACACGGGGCGTAATGATCAAGAACGTGAATCTCAAGAATTCTATCAAGACTAGTAAACATATAGTTTGAGTAGGATTTGGACATATTTGTTAGATAGAATCGGTTAAGCAAGATTGTGATCCTATTCCTAGTAGGATTGTAACAAGTTTGTATCTATAAATAGGTTGCAATCGTATCAAACACTTCATGAAATTGATAGGTTGGGACATTAGAAAGTTAGTTTATTGTTTCGAGTTGATTGATCAGATTGATTCAAGTTTAGTTTCAAACTATTCTAAGAGTGGGGCGTGATTCCGAACCTCAAACATACACCATCGATCTCAGACGCTTCACAATCACGAATTAATCAATTGCGCTCATCAAGGCTACCGTTATATTTGAAATCGGGAATTAGGTTCTTTAGACATCAAATCGGGGATTTTCGATTAAGTCAATAATTGAAACCGCTAATTAGGAATTGTTCTAGGACCTTAAAAATAACATCTGCTACCTTCTAAAACGGTATACGGCTAGTGTTAAGAAAATAAGCAGAGAAGTGACAATTAAAGTTTTATTACATGTCATCACAAATGAAGGTAGTCACAGAAAACTAACTATTACATACTTAGAAAATTCCCAAAATTACACAACAATTCAGGGATGTTCTAGATTCATATGGAAACGTCTCGACCAAATTCCATAACTTTCCCATAAGCGAGTCAACAGGAATAAAATGTTTAAGCTCAGTATGGCATGCT
Source organism: Lithospermum erythrorhizon (assembly GCA_019722365.1). Taxonomy (NCBI): domain Eukaryota; kingdom Viridiplantae; phylum Streptophyta; class Magnoliopsida; order Boraginales; family Boraginaceae; genus Lithospermum; species Lithospermum erythrorhizon. The sequence continues at coordinate 43,320 of JADFUC010001124.1, read as the reverse complement.
GAAAATTTCACAAAATAGTCAAAAGTGCAAAATTGAAATTTTGATGATTATTTCGAATTTTAGCATGAAATCAAGTCTTTATTATGTTACTACATCATATGTGGGACATTATTAAATATTAAAATCATGTCATAATTGCATGAAAAGATGAGAAAAAACTCTTACTTGATTGCTAAAGCTTCCAAGTTCTAAGTTAAATTACGAGTAATTCTTTTGAAACTTATTTATTAGGTGATAAAGGTTACAAATTAGTAATTCAAGTCGAGTATGGAGTTATGATATAAAAAAAAAAATCCCTTTCCTTGCTTATGATGTTCGAAAATATGGGGAAAGAGAAGAAGAAGATTTTTGTCCACTCCAAGTTATGAGATGGTATGATTAAATCCTCATCTTATATAGGAAAAAGGGGATAGCATATATGAAAATAAAGAATGACTTGTGTATCAAGTAAAGTAAGATGGCAAAAAAATTTCATATCCGTACATGGCATGGAATTTTCAGCTATCACCCTTTTCAAAAACAGGTGGCCGAAAATTTCCTATGTTCCGGAAGGTTCTCAGACGTTTCCAAATAAAAATTATTTCCATAAATAAAATAATGCTTATGGTAATGAAGGAAAAGGAAAGAAGTGGTGATTAAGTAACCAATTATTACCATAAAAAATTAAAATGCCACCTCCACAAAAACTAGATGGTTCGAAAATCACTAGTAGGATAAAGACGAGACTCGTTTTTTTACTAGGTACGAAATAAATGCCCGAAAAATCCCAGATAATTCGAAAAAATTCAAGAAAAATATGAAAATAATTTTAAACCTACATGAGGTTAAAATTAATTATCCATAAAATTAACATGACTTAAATTCATGTTAAATATATTCACTTTTCTATTATCCTCGTGAGGATTCAAAATTTATTCAAAATTAGTGAAGTAAATTTTAAATCTACATGAGATTGGAATTAACTTAATTAAATTCGTCATGAGTTAAATTCATGTTAAACTAGAATTAATTTTCTGATATCCCCAAACGATACGGGATTAATTCTAGAAATGGTAATTAATTTTAGACTTTCGATAGATCAGAATTAATTATTACAAATAGTTAGCATGACATAAAATTCATGATAACTAAAATTAATTCTCTATACATCCCTAGAGCATCTAAGATTAATTCTAAGTGATCTTAAACCTTCAACAGGTTAGCATTAACTATCCCAAATATTTGTCATGACATTAAATGCATGTTAAAAGCAGTGCAACGTGTAACAAATTCGTGTTTGTCATTAAAGTCTCAAAACCGAGTTTCTATCCAGCCTAGATCAAGACAGTCCGCATTCCTATCCGCCTCCTCACATCCAAATCCAGCCAGATCATACCTGGCCCGCGCCATATCCGAACATCAAACTAAGCTCAACCTCAAGATCACATAACAAGCCCGCTCACATATCCAAGTTCCAACTAAATAAAGCATCTCAAGCAAATATCAACCGCTTATAATTAATAGATTGATAATGGACCAATCTTTTCATAAATTTTCTATTATACCTAAGTGGTTTCCCAAAGCGGGTTTCAATGTATTTTAAGTGATACTTTATAAATAATAAAATCTTTCTAATGCTACATGTGTCTTCCATTTTACATTATTAATTTTATATTATACTTACTATAATATTTTCTATATTTATTGGTTGAAAATATGTTTTCACACATTTTAAAAAGGACTCCTATAACAAATTAATAATTAATAGTCCTACCTCGCTAAAAGTTCAGAATAATTCTAAACATAGTTGGAGTTATGTACTCTCTTATAATATGTGCAAGAGTTTTACCACTTTAATACGTATGCTAATTACCATACGTGTTCATTATCAACATTTTCGTCCAATTATGTAAAAAATACTCAGCATCATCACCAACAAATAAAAGTGTTCGATATAATATTGCCTTGGATTTTTTTAATCTCATTATAACAATAAGTAAATTCTATTTTAATTCAATGAATTAGTGTACTCATACTAAAAGTTTTTGTATGATAATTATTCAATTATGAATTGGAAAATAATTTTTCTAATTCAACAATTACTAATAAAGAATATATATCTAAATTATTATGTGATATTTTATATTATAATTAACTTTATAATTCAATAACTGAAATTAAAATAAAAGTGTCAAGATACATATCTAGTACTCCTTCCAAATTTCAATATATCGACAAGATTTAAATTTGATTATTGTAAATTAACATTAAATTCAAATATTTTTATTTGTGTTATATAATATTTGGTGAAAATTATCAAATAATAATATTTTTAATATACTTTAATATTGACATTAAATTTTATTCAAATAAAAATTATGTTTATCGGTGAAGGCGTAAAAATTTGAATACTCAGCACCTAAATCAAGTACGACAATCATTTAGTAATGGCGGAGATAGATTTGGACATTTTATTCCTTAAATTTAAATTTTTATTATTATAATATATATGACATGTTAGTTTTTATAGTTGAATTCAATATATTAAAAAATTCAAAATATCTTTATCTATAAACTATAGAGGTAATAATTAATTATAGTTGAATTCAATATATGAAAGAAAATTAAAAATCAATTACTATTTAATATTTCCTTCGCTTTCATAATAGATGATTGTTTGTATTTAAAAATATTTTATTGAGTGATTGCAAAAAGGTACATTGAAAATGTAAAAAGCTATATTGAAATTGTAAAAAGCTACATTCAAATTATAAACAATCAACTATTATGACAATATAAATTTTTCCTAGTCAATTATTTATTATGAAATAGAGGGAGTATTGATTAGTAAACTAAAAAGGCTATATTGTCATAATAATAATTATTTTAGTTTTAACTACTCTATATGAAATATACTTCATTGATGAAATACATGCATGAATATGTATATTATAGGTATATAATCCACTTAATTGATGAATATTTTATGTACAAATCAATACCATCAGCTTCTATTTGAATGACTTCTTGTGATCTTTTATATTAAAGTTGTTATTGATGTCAAAATTTTAAAAGTTTTCTTATCAAGTAATACTAATCACATATAGAATCTTAAGGTTTAACTTTTTATTAAAAAATTCATTGCACAAGATATACTTTTTAAAAGAGGTATGTCATCTTTATTCCCTTGATTGTTAATGTAATTCATTCAGAATATTTCACATTCAAACAAGGAGATCTAATTTGTGCCCTATTTACCTATTTATTTTGTGTGGCTTAAACTGCGAGAATTTCATAAAAAGATCTTAATATTATTCAATTTTGTGCAATACTATTGAGGTAATAATCAAATAAAATATGTTAAAATGAATAAATTAAATTAAATTAAATAGTAGAACTATGAATAATTTATACTATGTACTAATCAATTGAGAAGTAATATTTTCTAACAATAAATAAAATAATATAAGGTGTATTTTTTTTATTAAAAGAGAAAAGTATTATTTTCTAACAATAAATAAAGTAACATAAAGGTGCATTCTTTTATTAAACCTTGAAAAACAAGATTAATATGGTAACAAAACTTTTAAATCTATTATTAAAATTATATTATTAAAATTATGGGTGGATCATATAACTATGAACAAAATGAATTATAATATCAATCAAAAGTATAATTTATACATTTATGTAAATAATAGTTAATTACCTTATTTATTATCTCAATTTAAATGTTTGAACCATAAAAATACTTACGTGTAACACACATATATTTTATTAGTACTGTTAATTATGTAAGTACTAATAATAGCATAGAAACGTAAATATGTTTCAAATCTTTTAAATATTGTAGAAAGTGAAAATTTATTAAAAAATTAATTAAATTGATTAACACGAATTAACAAATTAATTAAATCGAACTGTCACGTGGCTAGGGTTCTCGATCGAACCCTAAATTTAATGTAAACCCTCGGTCGGTCAAGCGGCTTCGAGAAAATACACTACTAGAAAACAAATAAGCCAACCGCACCCTACCGACACCATAGTGTTTAGTGCCGCATGTGTCGGTATACGACCGACGCCTAATCGGCGACACTAAATTTCATACCGACACGAAACCGAGACTACATAGAGATATTACCAAGCCCGTTGGGTTCGGGCTACCCGACACCAAACCGACGCCATCAAACATTTTAATTTCTTTTTGATTTATTTTATTACCGACACTTTATTTAATTAATTTTATTTTTGATTTATTTTATTACCGACACCGTACCGACACTTTATTTAATTAATTTTATTTTTGATTTATTTTATTACCTATTAATCTCTACCGACACCAAATAATTTATAATACCTGACAATATGTCAAGATCGACACAAAACCGACACCACACATATGCACTAAACCCGACGCCACTCCGACATCCGATCGACGACACGTGGTAATTGAAAAATTACGCACTGACGCCAGAACATCAGAGAAACCAGCCGCAAAATCTCACAAAAAATACCAAAAAAGGAAAACAACATACAAAAAATATCAAAATAATATAAACATCAAACAAAAATATCAACAACAACATAAACATCAAACAAAAATAATAACACAAACAATATCCAAAATGATAAAATTACCAATTTTTTCTCTTTGGATAATTTTCCCTTACAATAAAAAACTAAATGTAACAACATTATCAAGATAAAAAAATTGGGATAGGACATAAAAAATCGAAATATAACAAAATTAAACAAAATAATTAGATAGACATAAAATATAACAAAATAATTACTCAAACAATTTTTCTAATAAATGAAACATTATAACAAGTGTTAGATCCTAAATAATAGATATCTAACAAAATAATGACCTCAAATAAATTCCTACAAAAAAGAAACAATTAAAGAAAGTTAGTAGCAATTATTGCAAATTAAACAAAACAATAAGTAAATTATAGTCGAGATGAAATTGTGGAAAGTTAAAATGTAAAAAATATAGTGATTATGAGATTAGAAGTGTTTATATTGCTGGGAAGGGGCTGGAGCTCGAATTTGCCGACCGACGCCTAAGGTCGAGCACTGCATCATTAATGAAATAATTCTGTAAATTCCCTCACTCTCCTTTATTTTAGCGGAATACGAAATTTTGGATACCGACACTACCCGACACTATACCGACACCATCTTGAATTATGTAATTACACATACCGACACATTACCGACACCATTCCTTCTTTAGAAATGCCACAATTGGTTATGTTATTTTCACGATCACACGAACATTCAATAGCCTTAATAATTTCAAGGAACGAACAACGTACTACTACACACCATTATCATATACTTGTTTCTAAACACAAACACTTCTAAATTGCTTTTATGGAGCATTAAGACGAAATGGAATATTGATAGGCCATTTTCAAATCCAAGAAACTATACAAATAATCCGCTGAAAGTAATTGTATTTCTTCAAAATTTTGCAACTCAAGCGAAATGAAATATTTAGAAGTTTTACACCTAAAAATCGCAAATAAAAATAGCTGATCCTAATTTCTCCGAGGCCGCCTCACTAGTATTGTTCCCGAATACCTCTCCGAGTTCAAATCATTATCCGGTAGTCCGACGCTACATTGGCATCACTATCGTCGTGTCCCAATCACTTCTGTGAACAAATTGAATATCCCTTCAAGAACGAGACAACATCGTTTCACGGATCCGGTATAACAGCGGCGGTTGTTGCTCCTCTTGAAATATATTTAAAGTCGACACATCACATTTTTGTATAAGGAGTCCACCAACTAAGTTTAGCATTCGGGCTCTTCACATTGCAACACACACCACCGTTTATGCTCTACCGGTATGTACGGAGATAGTATAATTTGTTACTGGTGACGCTGGGATAAAAGTGGTCATCCTCGAGGCTCTTGTGTTTTACTGAACTATCTGCCTCGGATGTATTTGCATCCACCGCTTGTGTCAAACCAATAACACTTGAAGAGTACAACCTTATCACGTAGCCTGGCATGCATAATTCCCAAATCTCTTCTATGACCCTACAATAATCAACAACATGGTCATCATCTAGCAGAACCTTTAACACACACTGCCATCAGACGTGCTCTTGTTACGATCACCCCGCCTAATGCCGCAAAACTATTGGACGAATAGCCCTGCACCGCTTGATTTCGCAGAGTCGCCCACTTGCAAGTGTCCGAGGCTCGAAAGCCGCCTCCATATTATTCCTTATATGATCAGGAAACCATTTACTCAAATTTAATCCCACGTGGTGATGCGAGATTTGCTCCTCCGCCAAATGAGGCCGCAAGTCTTCAATCAAATCATGGCATAACTTGGTGATATAAGTTATTTGTTTAGTTAACTATTATAATAATTTACAAATTCATTTGTTATTGAACATTAAATATATACTATCAATGTATTCCCGCATTAAGTACAGACAAAATATACGATGCTGGCTGTGGTGTATTGTTCGCGGGGTCATGAAATGTCGGTGTTTCACTTCAAACGCCCTCGGCTCGGCACCAAACACCGCAAAGTAGCCGCTTTCCGGGGCATTTGGTACATCGTGCTCCCAGATCTATTTAAGTCCGCTTCAATTCTCGGCACATTACCAAGTTTGAAACCTCTTTCACCAAATACTTATGACACCCTTCCTCGACACGTGCCTTTGCCTTACCATTTTCTTTAATCCCCAAGAATCGCAAACATGTACTAGGTTATTATATAATTAGATAGATAAACCAAAGAATCAACATATATTAATAAAGTCAAATACTCACGACTAAACGGGTACATCCATCTATACCAGATGTGACCTCCATTGTTTGGCTTCATAAGGCAAACGACAGAAGGCCCATCACATCAAAGAATGCCGGGTGGGAATATCATTCCATCTTGCAAATTATCTCAACACATTACGCCATGAAGCGCCTCCACGCTGGGCCCCACATTAAGAGTTTTCATGAGGAAATGTCACTTAAAGAAAAAACACCACTCTCGTTACTTCGCTTTCCATATCTTATCGTGCAATACATGACTAAGTCCGACAGAAGTACTTCGCACAATAATATGCAATATCGTGACTTTTCACCCACGGTAATTTGAGGCGCGCTTAACCAACTCCCTAAACTCTTTCCTTGCCAGGTTGCGGGTTGCATACAAAGCTCCTCGTTTCGCTTCTCCTACTCTAATCTCACATATGCAATCGGGTCGTGGGAAAATGAGTTTCAAGGTCAATCCTGTCTGCTCATTATCTTCGTTTTGGGAAAGCATCCACTATAGTGTGTAATAGGTTCTCACCATTGTTCTTCTCTCAGTATGCATGAAGTCGATGTTGTGTCTGATCTTGTTTGTAGACCAATAACTCAAACTTCGTAATATACTCTCTTGCACTGGCTTGGCGCACAACATTATACCCTCGGTAGCTTTGTTCCGCATGTCCGTCTCTCGCCCAAACACGCCGTGATCCAATAAAGATACAGATTATATACCTCAGCTCCAGAAGTCGCTTTCCGCGTACGCCCGACAAGTTCGGCCCCTTGACAAACACACTTCTTTGTATCCAAACGGATGTCCGACGGGAAGAAAAGCACGTGACAATCAAACCATGAAAAATTTCCGATCCTCTCGTGAGTCGAAAAGCTTAGTATGCTCCATACAATACGAACAAGCCAATCTACCACGTGTGCTCCAAACTGCATAACATCTGCATGCGTGAAAATCACGCAACGTCTACATCAGCAACCTCGCAGATGTTGAAATTCTGCTCCCTACACGCACGAATGTCTCTCGACACCAAGATGCTACGCCCTTCAACTCATCAAATCTCAAGTGGCCGAAGAAAATATCTATATCTCCCCGATTTTTAGGTCCGGTATAATCGGGGATAAGAATGCATATGGCTCCTTCATGCACAATCCATGCGGGTAAATTGTACACACAGAGCACAACTCGCCAACAGAATATTGACGCCCAAACTTCCTGCGTTAAAACCATCTCAGACACAAACCGATGCGAACATTTCTCGCCCAAAAAACTGGATATGTCAGATCAGTGTTTACGCCGGCCCATCCTCGGGCCATCCAACCATCATCCAGACGGACCCGACGGTGCCACGCCATGTCCCGAGCTGTCTTTTCTCGACATATACAATCGCGGTAGTCGAGGGCTAACGGCATATATATCAAAACCTTTGCAATCGCTTACGCTGTTCCTCCCTTCTTTCCTCGTACTCCTCCACAAAAACGACATGCCTCCAACTCTTGATCCTCTTTGTAAAACAACACAGCCACCATATTCACACACGCATGAATTTTTGTTTAGGCAAGAACAAAGGACTCAATAATTTCTTTACCTCATGTAAAATCATTTGGAATGCTCTCTCCTCATTAGGACAACAACGCTTGATTAAAGAAATCCACCTTTGGGAAATATTGTTGTGATATTTGTGGATTCGGGGACTTAAGACTAACCAACCTGTGTCATTATTGATAACTTTAGACCAAAGGCAAATCTATCCCACAATATTTGCCATGCCACCATCAAGTCATAGTATGTTCTCGCCGTTGTATTTGGATCTTCTAATCCCGCCATGTTCTTCTATTGCTTGTACCCACCAAATTCAAATTGTGTGTCCACATTATGTAAGTTTAAACCATCCTCAACCATATGCATATCGGTTCTAGAAGATGTTTCGCTACATCGTGAAACATCAGGACGAATACGATAAACTTTGCCAGCTTTGCACTCTCCTACACTTATATCTTATTATTCTACCTAATCCTCTCGACATAGCACGGTTTTCTCCGCAACCTCACGAAAATCTACTAAACTGTAGATATGATTCACATAACCAGATTCATAATATTACATATCAAAGCAACTATTCTATTTTCCCCAAATATGCTGGAATGTATACTAATTCGAATATAATTGGACATAATTGCACATAATCGAATAAATACTTACATAATTGCACATAATTGAATATAATTGAACATAATTGAACATAATTGAATATAATTGAACATAAATACTGTTGTAGTTAAACCCTAGATTTGCAATTGAAATGAATTAAACCTAAAAATAAACAAATATATACACATAATTGAATATAATTGAACATAAAATATCAAAACATACCTAGGATCTGAGTTCAAGTGGGGGGGGACTGCCTTGTTTCTTAATCCGACCGTGATTTTCGACTTTTTATATATTAATCCATGGTGGTTTGCATAAGGTCGGGCAACCCTACCGACACTATACCGACGCCCCCAAACCCTCGATTCGCCGTTTTTCTTATTTTTTTATATTAACCTAATTATTCAACGTATAAAAAATATATTCTATTCCCAAATTAGTTATATATTAACTAATATATACTATAAGCATAAAAATATTCACGCCGATAATAGTCATACCGTGATATTTATTGTATAAATAATGAAAGTATACTTAATTATATGATCATGTACCTAATCTTTACTTAATATTTTTTTAATACTTTAATAATATATTTAATGATTATGTCATAATAATTGATTACATTACTTAAGTTCAAATTAAAAAGAAGAAAATGGATTTTTAAGGCTGATCACCGACACCACACCGACACTATACCGACACCACCCCGACAATTCGACCGACACTAAGTCATCCAACCTCGACACTAAACAGACTACCCCGACACCCCAAACCCCATACTTCCTGATATCATCTCTACACCACAATCGACACCTATTTTGGCAGACCAGATGTCAAAAACTTCATGTATCACTGCTTTATACAACCTATAAACACAAATCAAATAACATAACAAATCAAACTATAAACATAACAAGCATAAACATCAAAAATATAAACACAAATCATTCAAATAAAGAATATAAATACAAATCAAACTATAAAAATATCCATAAACCATAAAAAACCAATAAAACTATCTCCATAAATCAATATCCATAAATCAACGCCTAATCTTCGGGGACCGCAAATCACTAATGCCGGGGTCCGCGGATTTCCGAGCCTCGCTAATCTGGTCCGGGTAGGGGGCCGGGTATGGACGCTGCTGGATGCAGGTGTCGCAACTCCGAGTCGCAAGCTCGGGCCGGCATTTGGGGTCGAATGGACGCCAACAGTTCGCATGAAGTCGCTAATGACGGACGGGAGGACGAATGCACCATCATCGCACAGCCTCTACGTAACCCCTCGAACACGGCTCACTGGGCCACCCGATCTTTCTCGCACTGCCAATCTCTTCCTCATTTCCGCACTGGCGTTCGAGCTCTTCGCCTGATCTCACAACCGACGCCCGCATTCCTCTCAAGGGCCGGAGGTGCCGGCGGACCGTAATCCATCAACATCTCACCGCCGGGGTATAACCGGCTCCAGCATCCGCCCCTTTCTCCAAACCTCACTACGTCAGCCTCGCATCCACAAGGTTTCATTCCACCCGAGCCTTTAACGGATCCAACTCCGCCAATACACTGGTCAGACTTCCGTCGGTTCAAGGTCGGTCGCCTTGTCCTTCTTCTTGTTCGATCGAGACTTAATGTTCAATCCAAGAAAAGACGCTTCCCGCCCCTCAACACACATGAAATGGAATAAAAATACATAGTTAATAACCATCAATATTGAAAAATAAAATTTAATACAACCAAATCAAAACTTACCATCGTGGAGCCTCTCCTCTCAAAGTGCTCCCCCCTTGCTCCCCCGCTGAATGCTTCCGGCTGGAAGCTCCATCGCCCGCTAACCGGAGTCACGCGGTTCTCGCTTCGCTCTTCGAGATCGACCGATCATCCCGATACCAAGACGACGCATTTCTCCCACACGCCGTCCGGATCTAGTCAGTACGAGTCCTGCGATAGCGGCGTGATCGTTTACCCTCGCTAGCCAGACACAAGGCTCTCCTTCGTAAAGAAGATCCCTCCACCTCTGCTCTCAAGCAGCCTCCCAGCCGGCTCGGGCATACGAACGCCTCCCTCCCCGAATCTCTTGTCGATCCTAAAATAAATACAAAATTAAGTTAGTCTAATTTCACAAATTCAAAAAATAACAAACTTTTATATTTAAATATTTCTACCAAAAAAAGCATTCCATATGCCATCCTTCACGCCTCGATCCATTCAAGGTAGTCATGGGCTGGCCAAATCTTCGATTCACCTCTTACTTGTCAGTCTAAATCTTCACCCCTACCCCAACAAGCCTAACATAAACAAAATGTATTTAATTATATACGTATGATAAATATAAATATTAATATGACAAACTCAATAAATATAAATGCATTCTTACGCCTCCTCAAGATTTAGCAACGATTCCCAAGCAGCGGCGACGTGGGCCTATCGGTCCACGCATCGACCGCTACCGACTGCAAGGTCGCCGCCACTGACTCTAATCGCCGGGCTTGTATCTTCTCCAGCCATCGGCCATGCCGCGATTTATTGCGCTACGATTATCGTCTGAAGGCTATAGATACGGCCGACGAGTTTAATGGTTGGCCGACATGACGACGCTGTCGCAGCTTATCGCCCTAGGGTTCAAGAGCGTATTCCGCCTATAACAGGGGCGTGGGGGCGGTCGACGGCTCTATGACAGTGGCCGGACATCATCCCTAGGCCTCTTCACGATCGCCTCTCCCGCTTCCTCTCGTCAGACACTTTCTTCGTCCGAGTTTTACCGCCACGAGGAGCCATAAAAACTCCGGATTTTGAAAATTCAAATTCTATCAAAATTTAAACAAAATCAATTCAATTCGAATCAAATCCAATTCGTCCAATTCAAACAACATTCAAAACTCACCCACTCCAACATTTCGACCTACTTCAAACAACATTGAAACTAATATTTTATCAATTCATTCAAATTCCACTGGATTTAATCTCAAACAGCAATTCAAATCAAATCAAATTCAAACTTAATCAAATTCAATTCAAATACAATTCAATTCCCAATTCAATTCCAACATTCAATTCCCAATTCAATGCAATTAAACCGAATAAATCCAATTCAATTAATTCAATTCAATCGAATATTTAAACCGAATAAATCCAACATTCAATTCACAAATGAAAACAAATTAACAAATTAAAAATAAATTAAACCAAATTAAATTCATTCCAATTCAATCCAACAGATTAATTCAATTCAATCCAACATTCAATCCAATCCAACATTTCATCAATTCATCCAATTAAAAAATTAAACCGAATAAATCCAACATTCACTTAATTCAACTTTATTAATTATATTATCAATTCCCAATAAAAAATATGTTATAAAAATAAATAATTAAAAAATTAAACTAAAAACGAAAAAAGGAAAGTTCTTACCTTTTCCGGGCGGGCAAGGCTGTATGGGGCGGTCGGGCAAGTGGCCGAACGCGACAAGGGACCGCGCTGATTGGGGTAGGTCGGGGGGTGGTTCGACGTGACTAAAAAGAATTCGATTTTTTTTATATTTGGTCAGCTCATATCTGCCGGGTCCGTGCTCAGATAAACAATTAATTTGATTTTTTTAATTAACAAATTTCCCCGACACCACCGACGCCATTACTGGACATCAAAAGGCCCAAATAAAAAATTTAAACGGCCTTTAAATCGACACTATACCTGACACTACGTGCCTGCACTTAATAATCATGCGCCCTGTTTACCAAGGATAACCCCGACCAAACGCTCATTAACTTGTGTCTGAGGCCAAAAAACCTATTTTCATTGACTGCAGTTCTATGTCATTACGAAACATATTCACCTGTAAAAACTGTAACCTTCCTACTACACAAAAGAGGTGCCTCATTATTACTTTCATGGCAAAGCAATTCTCGAAAATCAGTCCCAGATCTTGCCTCAAAATTCAACGGTTAAGATTGCGGATCCAATCTCGAAAATAAAAATAAATCATAAGTATCCCCTTTATTTTTGAAATTCACATTCATGAATCATCAAAAATACCTGAGAAAATACAGAGAATGATCCCTGAGATTTCTCTAAGTTAAATCTTTTAAACCACGAGCAAAACATCACGCTAAGTATCGGAAAACACCTCCAGTAGCCACAAACAAGGTTCAAATCGAGATTGAGCACAAACGCTAAAGTATCTTCAACAGACCCAACGCTTTCCAATGATGTTTCCATGCAAGTAGCCTCCCTCAAGCTGAAAGTCCCACCGCAGGTTAAGTCTCATGATCAAAGACTCAAAAGCCAAGTCCCATTAATCATAGACGCCATGCTCCATCAAGCCTCCCGAATGTAATTCATGTGATCGCTCAGCACCCAAGATCAAATCCATACAACCAATATGAATACGCCGCTAAGCGCCCCATTTTAATCATATCCAAGTCTAGACCAAGCCCTCACCCATCATGCCGTGACACATACCAAGCTCATATCGTTCTCAAGTCGCTCGAAGAAGCCTAGACATCTTCACTCAAATCACAAGAACGCCAGTGACTCATACGACAATCGATCCTTTTCTAATTTAATAAACTCAGATAACGAGGAATTTTTCCTCTAGTGTGTGTGTTTTATTTTGTACCCTTTCATACATAATAAAAATTCTTCTTTGTATTACAAATATATATGTTTCCTATACGACATTCTTATCCCTTTATCATGTTATCGTGGTACTTTTGCTGTCGATATTAATATTTATTTTACTTTATTCAGAAGACTTACTATACTGCCTTAGCTAAAAATTTCTCAGATTCATAATTTTTAATACTATTTAACGTTATTTAATTTATGATTGTTTCGCTATTCTTTTAAAAAACAGGAAGGTTTTTTTTTAAATTAATCCAGGCTATATCTGAATTGAATGTACAGTGTATACATGCACTAGCGAATTAATGTTATTCTAGGTTGTTAATGCATTACTTTAGAATCCGACATCATAAATGAAAATTCTCAAATATCTTTGCAATGATGTACTCGATATTAAATACCCCGTTCCGTTGTCTATGTGCATGCAGACAAGCCATACATCTTCTGCATCCAAAATTAAGTTGAAGTGACAATATATTTGGAGTATATGATAGGAACTCTGACTTACTACTCCATGCTTAAACAAGAAAACAAAAATTCTTCCCATCCTTTGGCTTGCTTAAATAATACTCCGTATAATTAAGAGGATTTTCTGGATAGAAATGAAGTGAAATTTTAATTTCTTAGAACGTTTTATTGGCCAGTCCTAATTTAACAAATAGAAGAGTTACAAAATTTGAGATTCATTCGAAATGGAGGTCCTAATCTGGCAAGTAAAAATGGTTGAATATGTGAAGTCTAATTAATTACATGAATTCAATTTTGATAGTTATTTCATGTCCTGCAAGGTTTATATATGAAAATATTTCCTCATCAGTAGGCTTCTTACTTGGTGTCCAAGTTGGTAATTTCTTATATGAAAATATATACATCCTTATTAGCTTCCTTGTAAAAAGTATATAAACTCATCTAAATAGTCCTTCATGATTATATCTCAAAAGTTACAATAATGAAGTACTATGATACTCCCTTCAATTTTTTTATAGTTATCATTTTAGCCTTAATTTTTTGTTTGAAAATAGTTGTCATTTTAGAATAATTAATTGTATTTTTACTTTTTTTAATGTACTTTTTTAATATTTATTCTCTTAAAATTGCCAATCAACCAATGATATAGTTGCAATTGATTGTCATTTTATATTTTCAAATGTACTTCATAACTAACTTGAATTTTTGAAGCAAAGTAAATGAAGTAAAGTGAGAATAAAGTAAAACGAAGTATAGATAGAATTTGGAAATGTAAGTAAGTAAAAAGCATTGAATGAATGGAAAAGATTGGGGTTATTAAGTCATGTAATCAGTTCTTTCAATGAATATTAGAGAATTTATAGCATGCTAGAATAACTCATATATTGAGGATGAATAGGAGAAAATTCCTTGTGTTGTTTTTGTTTTTACAATTTCCGTGCGTATGTCTGTTATTTGCTATTATATTGTTTCTAGTTTGAGTTGGGTATCGCACTCAAGCACAGACAGAAGCCATCAAAACAGCCATTGTCATCAATTACCGCCTCGATGCATTAAGAAGAACTATCGGCAGCCGACAGTGATTCAAGGCAGCATTGCGTTATTATATTTGAAGAGGATCTCGAGGATCCAAAGAAGATATAATCTCATTGAGTAATGCAGTTACTACGTTGTTAAACGTTGGTATTTACGCCTAAAATAAACTTAAAGGTGGACTCGAATCATTTATTATTTTAAAAGTGTTTAAATGATTCACATTTATTATATACAAGATGGAAGTTTTCTTTTTTATAGTAAATTTGCTATAACGCCGGATAAAGCCTACGCTATATAGTGGCTTCTAATGCAACGCGAAAAGCCGGGCGAAACAAGAGTGTATTCTCATATCAGACAAGATGTACTATGAAGTAGGATTTCATCGCGTAGGTCGAATGTACCTTATATTTACAAACTCCTTTAAGATCGCATAACCGCCCTGTGACACCCTACAAACAATCTTACTGAATGAAAGCATCACGGCTTATGCATTTCATAGATACAGCTGGGACAAATATAAAATGGGGTTTAAAGCTGGGTATATACTTAATTTGAGTAGATAGCAAGTAGAAATGTGAAGGATTTGTAATTTTATTATGGATCAGATTGAACTCTTCTACCCATGATGAAAGCATTTGAATTGTCCTACCAAACCAAGCATTAGTATTTACTTGCTAGAATATGGTTTGGAGCATGATGAACACCTGGCAGTAATGTAAGATTTAAGAATTTAATGTAGACGAGTAAATTTGTGATATGCTGGTAGGAGTTTGAAAGAGGCTTCCGAATGAACCCAATCTTAGCACAATCGCTTCTAAAATCACTGATACGAGAAATACTGAGAGTTGTAATGTGTTGGATGGACCGGTCCTACATTTAACAACGGAGGCGCATTTTACTATCGCTGCGAGGACGACCGACCATCAAGAACAAGTGAGCTTACGCTGCAAATGACAAGGCTATGAATGCTATCTTCAACGTTGTCGACTTAAATGTGTTTAAGCATTGTATATGTACGAAGCGAAGATTGTACGATATATTATAAACCGTGATACGAGGGAACCTTTAGCAAGTTCGAATGTCGAGACTTCAACAACTAACCACTAGATTTGAAACTCTAAGGATGGAGGATGATGAGTCTATAGCAATGTATAACAAAAAACTAAAGGATATGGCTACACGAGTCATTTTCTGTTTAACTAACGAATGATGAAAATTAGCGAGGGAAAATACTTCTCGAACGCTTACTCCAAAAGGTTCGCTCATAAGGTAACCGCTATCAAATAAGCACAAGATCTCGAATTCATCATAAGCATGAATGAATCGATAGAAACTTGGCTATGTTCTAGATAGCTCTCAAATGGCGAGTAGACAAGTAAAAAGGTATCAAGGCTAAAATCTCCCTCGTAGGATGCAAATGATGAAGATTGGGGAGAAACTATAAACACGTCAAGAACTTCAAAAAGACCCTCAAAAGATTCAACAAGAAGCCCTTCAAGAAGAAGACATCACTATCGATTTAAAACAACAATGCATGGAAGAAACCAAAGAACGAAGACAACTCAAAGACAGCCAATCCGAGAAATCTAAAGGAATTCAAAGGTAGACCGTGAAGGGCTTGACACATTCGCTAATGTCCCAACTATCTCAAGAAACAATCCAGAAATTACTCCGCAACACCGTGATTTATGAATCAAGGCGACAAGCGTATCAAGTTAGCAACTTTATAGCATTCACTGAAGTCATTGAGCCATCTGCCATCGACAAACCGCATGACTACAACAAGACGCAGAAGACATTACGGACCAAGGCGCTTGAAAACTTCAAAACGTTGTACAAGAACGGCAGCTAATCGCGTCGATACCAAAGCCGATGCAAGAGAGAACAAATCAAGATCGAGAACGAGGAACAAGGGGAAACGGGACTTAGTTTCAAGATGAAAAACTCCAACATTTGAATTCTCGTTGAACGCGCCGAATAAAGGAGTAAAGATGACGAACTCAAGCACGATATATCGGAAGAGATAATTAAGGTAGAAAGAGCGCAGGGATAGCTTTTACGACTGGGTTTTGATGAAGTGAAGCCGTCCAAACCAAGACAAGAAACTAAATTTGTTCGTAGAGGTCGACACAAGTTGTCAAAGACAGGGAGAAAGCACCGACTGGAAGACATGACGAAAGCGCGTATCAGTAATTATTTTGCAAGAAGTGGTCATATTGCCCCCTATTGTTACAAAATATATGGACCAAAAGGAAGCAAGTATCAACCGCACAAAAACTCAACGGGTCATGAAAGCAAACACTCAGAAGTCAAGTAGCCTACACTTTGAAGACATCGGGCAGACTGTTGGTGGCTGAGCTGGATGCCAAGATATACGATGTAAGCGAGGCATTTTCTTACCCGCATCCGTTTCTTTGAAAGGTGACTACGTGACTTTCGATGAGGAAAAGTGGGAAATTATCGGTAAAAGGAGTAGCTAAATGTTAATATTCCACTTTCACTTGGCTATATCCTACTTGTCAAAGGTTTGATCAAGTATGACAAGAGAAGCAATGCATGACAAGCGGTACGGGCGTTTCTTTCGTAAAAAGCGATGTATCAAGTTAATGATGCATGAAACATGTGATGTATGGCACGAGATCAGCTGGTTGATAACTACTATATGTGGAGCCCGTTCGAGCCATGACGCAGTGTAAGCATTTAGGATGCTGAAGCCGCCAAGTACGCATTTACTCAGACATACTCACTATAGAAATATTCAGCAGATCGTTGCAAAGGAAGCTGTCCGAGGGATACCTTCACTTGAAGTGAAAGATAGAGAATGTGGTGAGTGTCATGCTGGAAAACAGACCAAAAGTTGTCACCCAAGGCTACAACAAGCGTAACAAATTGTACTCTAGTTGATGTTAATAATGGATTTAATGGCCCATGCAAGTCGAAGTATGAGGAAAGAGGTACGTATATACGGCAAAGGGATATTCTTTCTAGTATACATGGGTGGAGTTTCTCGTGAAAAATCGACACATTTGAGGCTGTTAAACACTGATTCTACAAGTTCAAAATTCTAGGAGAAACAACCGGGCCAGCATCATCGAGCGACCATGGAAAAGAATTCTGGAAATGCTAAATTTTGAGTTCTCAGAGACAAGAAGGGAATCTCTCATGAATTCTCGCCTCCATAACCCCATAACAAAATGGTGTAGTAGAGAGAGGAAAGAAGTTTAACTATCCAAGAAATGGCACGTGTCATACCATGCGGCAACACCTCTCACCTCAGGCCGCAATCAAGACGGCTCGCCACATTCATAATCAAGTCATTTTTCGCCTGCACAAACAACACAAATTATGAAATATGGAGGGGAGAAAACCAAATATTCAATATTTTCATGTATTTGGTAGATTGTGTTATATTCTTTATGGATCATGAGCCATGTAGAAATTGACGCTGTAAGCGATGAAGGTATATTCGGGGTACTAAGAAATAGTCGTGTTTCCGGGTTTACAACAAAAGAACTCACCGTGTTAGCTGAGTCTACTAATGTGAAGGCACTGACACGTGTGAGTCGCAATCATGACGCAAAGAATGTACACGTTGCACTCCGTCAAAGACACTGTTCATGCAACAATGACAACAAAGGCTGAGACAAGTGAAGTTAATGCTACACGTGACGGCAGTCGAATTACATGTACCGTCAATTCAAAAGAACCATCCTGTGGAGAATATTATTTGGGCGATGATCAAGGAATTGCAACACAAGAAAGCGACCGCTTGACTATGTAAGCAACGGGTTGACTCCTCAAGCGAAAGTTGTTTTATTTTTAAAGTCGAACCAAAGTTAATGTCACGTAGTTTCTCAGCATTTAACATTGGATAAATGTCATGCAAGAGGATTTGATCCAATTTCAACGTAATGATAAAGGGAACTTGTGCCAAGACCAAAGGGACCATAAATGTGATAGGAACATAATGGATTTTCAAAACAAACTCACGAAAGCGAGTCGTTAATAGAATAAAGCAAGATTAATAAGCGCAAGGATATTCACAAAGTTGAAGCGCGTAATTTTGAGGAAACATTTGGTTCAGCTAAGCCAAGTTGGGGAGGCTATACATCTTTTTTCAGCATAGCCTCGTATTTACTTAAGTTTAAACTCAGACGAGATGCTAAAGTGCTTCCTCAATCAAGTTGTCAAGCAAGTTAAGTCTGTAGAATAAACTTCAAAAAAGGATTTGCCAATGATGGGAGGTCCCTGGGCCACGTATCGATTGCTAGGCACTTGTGAGGGTCTCTCAAGTAAGTTCTTCGAAAGGGTACGACTTACCTGGCACTTCATTTCGAGGAAAGGATACACAAGAGAACCGACAAAACCTTTATCAAGCATGAAAAGGTGACCTGGCTGTCACAGCAACTATGCCGACGATATAATCTTTTGAGCACGCCCGAACAACTAGTGCAACAATTTGAACAACAAATGGAATCGAGTTTGAAAATGAGCCCGGTAGGCGAGTTGAACTATTTTCTGGATTTTAAGTCAAGCAGATGGCTGATGGTATTTTCATATCTCAAACAAAATATGCCAATCTTGTTAAAGATTCGGGACTCGAAAATACTGTCAAAAGAGGACACCAAATGCCACTCATGCGAAAATTAGTAAAGATGTTTGATGGAAGCTCAAGGACATACAATTATCGAGTATGATAGGAGTCTATTATATCTCGCCAGTTCGGCCCAGATTTCCTTACTAGTTGAGTTTTCAGGCTCGATTTCAAGCAAATCCTAAACAAAGACATTGAATCCTGTGCCAGCATCATCAAATATGTGAATAGTAATGCTGGACTATGGACTTTATATTCTTTTGATACTAATAATTCCTTGGTAGGATATCAGGATGCATTGTATGGAAATACGACATGTGAAGAGCACGGCTCCCATGGATGCTGGGAAATAACCTATGTCTTGGTTTAGCAAAAAGCAAACTCGCTTCTTTCAACGTAAGGCGCCGAGTACATAAAGCAAATGTAGCAATTTGTACTCAACTCTTGTGGACGAAGCGTATGTTTGAAGAATATAATGCGAGTCAAATGCCATCACCTTATATCATGGATAATTTGAAAAGCCATCAATATATCAAAAATTCTCATCTGGAAGATACGAACCAAACACATTGATATCATGCATCATTTTATACGAGTTGGTAAGACAAAGTGATATCCCTTGAACATGTGAGTATAGATAAACAATCCTGGGCGTATATTTTCACCAAGGCTTGACGCAAATTTCCAAGTTTGAATCCTCGGTGATCATCTCTCGACTGCGGGTCGTTGATTATCAGCATTCAAGGGTGGTCAGAGCACTTGTGCTGCAACAAGTGTTGCAACAAGTGTGAGGAGAACATGGGTTCTCATGAGGTCAAGTCAAGGAGCTATAGCAGATGTGCAAGAACTATAAAGTCTATTCCGCTGAAGTTACGAATCGAAGTGAAAAGGAAAGAGCTGCTTGCTGACTGCATATGTCGACAAGGGCTATTTAATGCGCGACCTTTGTCCAAAACCACCTTACACCTTCCTTTTCAATCACTTACCATAACATTTCTCTTCCATAATTACAACCTTCATTAAAACCTTCTAATTTCATCATACTTTGTTCAAAAATCATCCATCAAAAGCCTCAATTAGTTGTTTTTTAAGCAAAGATTCCCATAATCGCACTCATCCTCTCTACAGCTTGATAAAACCACTTCAGAACTACGGTGAAGACGTACAGGGTTGAACACTCTCCGAAAAGGCCACCAAAAGAAAGAAGAAGTGGTACTAAACTCATGATGGTATATTTGGAAGTTTGACTTCGTCATGGTTTGCCAAGAGTCGAGACCAAGAACTCAAACGAAGCCAGAATGTTGATGCAAGATGAGGCCGTTTTTGAGTCTCGATGCCCTTGAGAAGTATTTTCCCCACAAGTATCGACTACCCTAAGCGGATGTTCCGCACACACAATATTATCTACCGGGTTAATTACACAGTGTAATCCTCATAACCCTAGGTCGAAAGCGAAATCTATACGCAGATGATACGTTGGAGGAGTATTCTATACTGAAATTAATGATGAAGAGATGGTGGAGGAAGTGGCCGAGGAGCCAATTGTTGAAGAAAGAGTCTTCGACTTTCGCATGTCAGCGATGTCGAACCTGTGTCCGACAGACCTTTGCTTATGCCATCTGCCACCCATTGTATTTTAACCATCTTCCGTGGAATGAATCTCGGGAAGGATTTTGTGAGGATTCTGATCCTCGCAAGCGAATGCTGGTCGATGATGCTACGCCGCACTCTACCCAATATTGAAGACGCGATGGTCAATACCGCGGAAAGCGTACCGATCCAGTTGATTTAAGACGCCTGATTACATACGAACCAAAGACCGAGGCTCGGAAACTATTTGATGAAACTGGTTTATGACACTTGAATGAAGCCGATGTTACAAATGTTTTGTCAAATACATCCGATGTTAACATCAGGGAGGCATGCCGTACTCCAACATACCAAGAAAGTTAGCGATACGTAGCCTCAGAATCAAGAGGCCTATGGTTTGACGGCCGGGCGTGTTACCGACAATTGATGAAGATAAGTCGATGTGTTTCTTCTCCTCAAAACAAAGAAATTCAAGAAGAGGTGAAACTGAGAGAATGAGCAGGCCGGTCCTTCCCGAGCCTAAACAAAATTCGTCAAAAAGAGGGAGGAGAATGGCGCAAGTGCGAGAGCCGGTAGTGGCGAGAAAGGTCGCTCGTCAGTACGTAGGATCGCTGAAAGCAATGAACCGCGAGTATGAGTCAAGAGAATGTCACGGGCTAACAAAACGAGGTCATACCACCTCGCCGACACACATCCGTCCATGACGACCGTACCCGAGCAATCTAACTACAAGTTAATGACATTTGCACCTTAAATGGCGGTGATGTCACATCATGGATTGGTAGAAGCGAGGAAGGCAAAAGTATAAAAGTCGCATTAAATGAGAACATAACCAGAATTGGGAATCGAAGGATTCCAAAGAATGTAGCCGATGTCCCCACAACCAACGTTGCCTCTCACATTCGGGTTGTGTCGATGGCCGCAAGGGAAGTTTATGGCCATCCACGTAGAAGTCATTGAGAAATTGTTGTCAAAAACGACGCAGAAGAACTCCAACATCATGGGAATTTCAGGAGGCTTCGAGTCACGGGTTGAAAGTTAACAAATTTCTTCTTATCCGGCGTCACTCAGAGTTCATATGCAAATAATGCCCGAGGACATCGATGACACCGCAGTTCTCACCATCATAGCGTAACATTTCTCGCAATCGTACTTTGATTTCTCTCTCCTGCTGATAAATGATCATTTCAAAGCACTCCAACTAAGCAGACCGGGTATAATTTGTGACTGATAAAAATCGCTGGGTGTTATCAGTGGAGCTGCTGATACATGGCCGTACAAGGGGCCGAAGCGCCCCCAGGGTCAGCAAGTTAGCACTGGCACAGAGCAAGCAGAGTTGCAAATTGGATCCCACTATACATAATACCAAATAGTTCAAGATTGAAAGTTCTCAGATATGATCGGGACCGGTGCTTTTTCGACATGTATGGTGCTCTTGATCAAACACTAACATGCCACTTACTACTGCTATGTCAGTCAATTCCTCGGCACTGAAACGATTCCCAGCAAAGATTCTTCAAGCCAGCCATAACGAGAGCTCGACATCCGATTTATTATCATGGATCTCGATCTGTGAGTCATTACCATCACCCAAGACTGACGGAAGTGGACTCACGTGGCCGATGTACCTTCGGGCCTCAGACAAGAAGACTCTCCACAACTCACACCTACGGCATAAAGAGAGAGTTAGGTACTGAACGGGGCGATTCGTAAGAGCACGGCTCGTGAATCGCGTTGAGGCAAAGACGGTGAGCCCGACCGGTAAGGGATGACGCAGATGCGTGATGACTCTACCTCGATTGTGTTGTCGCTCTCAAGAAGTTAACTAGTGCGCTATTGGCAGCTGGGACAAATAGGGGAGATGTCCGGAATGAGTGAACCCTACAAGGAGTAAATTTTTTTTTGTCATACGGATGTGCTCAGCGCGAGCTTGGCATGGCTTTTTTTTAGTTTGCACTGTTTTTGTCATTCTGCCTTTCACTGATGACAAATGGGTCAGAGACGTTTCAACAATCCATCTTGTTTGTGCTTTAAAATATTAGTGTACTTACGCCGTGTTTTTCTACCTATATTTAGTTAATTTTTGTTTGTGGTTATATACGCTGAATGTGACGTGTAGGGTTCTCAAAATATTTGTCACGAAAAACTTACCCAAAGGGGGAGTTTGTTAGCACAGGCTTGGTCAAGTTAAGCCAGCTTGTCACGACTCAACAGCCTCATGACGGTGGCAAACTATCTCTATAGAGTTCCATGTGACTTTCGCGCAAGATCATGCTAACATATCAAGAGGACTCTATATCCAAAGAAGATATCTCATTATAAAATATTTGTCAATCAAGGAACAAAGAGACGACGTCTCAAAAATAAATCTAGCGTGGACCGAATCATTTATTATTGGCAAGAAGGAAATGATTCATTTATTATATACAAGATGGAAGTTTTCTTTTATAGTAAAATTTGCTATAAACGTTGGATTACATCATAATTATTTCATCTAAACGTTAATATTTTATCAAGCACAGAGCTTTGGCATGAGATTTAGTGTAACAAAGCATTTGAGTGTTTCTATAAACTCCTTTAGTATAACTGTCTGCGACACTTACATAAATAAATACTTAAAGCGGTGACATAAGCTGACATCGCATTGTGACGTAGCAATGTTGATGCATGTTTATAAATGTGTGGTTCGAGCTATGTTATCCGGGGACAAGAGAATAGGCGGCTATCAGTGAACATTCGAGTAAAGACCTTATTTCAATTTTTGATCATATTCAATCCTTCACCGAAAACCGCCCCCGTGACGCAGTGCTACTTCGCACCGAATCCCAAGTACTAAACCGCTGCTTACTTTTAAGTATTTTACTTTTCACGCAGTTATCGTCTTGGGAGTTATTGATGTTTTATCTATCACCTTGTTATACTGGGTAGATTACACACTCTCAAGACTGGCCATCAGCATTTGCAATAGATAATCACTAGTCAAAACTCAGAAAGTTTTGACCACTATCCTGTGATTTGAATCAATGTCCAAAAGATGAAAATGGAGATTATTGTGGAACGAACTTTTCAAAGGCTAAGTTATTCATTGTGGGCAATCGATACCTATTTCTAGTTTAGAATGATCTATTAACAATTCATTTCGTTAATGGAAAAAAAGGAAACAAAAATGAACAATGGTAGCGATTGTTGGTTAATGTTGATTCTCTATTAGATTTTCATATTGCATCAAAGTTAACCTCACCTCGTCTACATGATCACCAAAAAATAAGGTTTATGCTATACACGTAAGCACTGCTTTCACATTATATATATCAAAACATACAAAATGATTTTATGTAAGATCTTCTGCTTTTACGATCTACAACTAATTAATTTTAAGATTATTGCTCCATCAATTTCATTTTTTCTTTTGAGTGTACACAAATTATTGGTATGTTACCTATCGTGTAATCAATTGATACATATAGAATCTAAGTTGGTCGACTTCTCTTAATAAAGAGCTGGTTCTGATTTTGCAAGCAAATCAAAACATTAGCATGATCTTAAGCCGGAAAGATGAATAATTTCATATAGCATCACCAGCAAAATATTTTGGATTCTAACAAGGAATAAATGACTTGTCGAGCTATGTGTCATCTATTTCTTTCATGCCTCCAACATTTGATTAATCATAATTTATTGTACGTGAAAGATATATGAAATTACTATTCGACCCCTAAAAGGTCTCAAAACTTAGATGGACCACGAGATAGTTACTTTATGGCTATGGGACCAGCAATTTGGTTAATATCTTTCTAAAATTTCATACTCATATCATATGTTTATTCTTATTCTGAATTTTCTGGATGTGAACATACGACAAAACAAGGCTTATTACTATCACGTGATATGTGAACTTATATGCTGCATTTATAGTTATGCCACACTATGGGAATTGAGGACCATAGTTGGCCAGTTGCCATTGGTTTTAGCAGTTATTTAATCCATGTTATTTGTGTAATCCTTTTATGTCGATCAGAAAAGGTGTGACGCTTACAAGTGAAAATGAGTCCAGAAACATCAATACATGCATGGTCACGTCAATTATGTAACCCCTCATTGAATTCTTGTTTTGGATATTTTATGCTTTTGATATACTTTAGTGTCATTTTTTAATATGTTTGTTCTCATACATTCTTAAGTCATGTCATTATTCATAGCTATTACACGGTATCCAAAAACATAATCCATAACTAATCAAATCAAATGCTAAAATTGATTTAAAAAACGATTATTGGCTATTTAAATTAAACTTTATTTGGCTAATTATTAACTATAATTATTTTAAAAATATAAAATTTATAATTAGTTATCTTTTAAAATATTTTCATATTATTAATTTTTAATTTTTAATAATATAATTAAAGAACAAATTAGTAATTCATAAATGTAGAGAAAATCGATTGTTTTGAATTGATGGTAAGCCTTTGTGAAAATGATAAAGAATCTGAAACATTGAATTCAATGCTTACCCTTCCGTTAAGATATAACGATTTAGCTAGATATATTTCTAGGCTTACAGTTATTTATAAGCATGGTATTTATAAAAGACACTTTAATCATTTATCCATAATTATATTTTTTTATTAAAATTGGATATAAATAAAACATAAGACACACTCCATCCTTCTTCCCCGACCTCAAACTCCAAACTGATCCACATTCATGACACAAGCACTTTCCAGCCTCACACTTTCTCCCCAAGCAGCCTCACTTTCGCTCCACCATCCTCAATTCCTATTTTTTCATATAGAGAGGTGGTCTCTTCTCAATTTGAGATTTGACTAATCTGTACTACAGATAGTTGAAATTTAATCGATCACACGGTTGCTCACGTCTTGATTGGGGTTGCAGAACTTCAATTAAATTAAGTCGGAGAAATGCTTGCGATATTAATTTGGAGTTGAAATTAGGGTTTTACGTTAAATAAACCTAATTTTGAACCTAGAATAGGGTTCGAAATACGAGCTTGAATTAATAAAACAAAGAAAGGTCACGGTCAATAAATAAAATGATTTTGGCGTAAAAAACTCTACAATAGCAATGCATAACTCGCTTTTAACGGAAGCGTTAAGTAAATATAAAATATCCAAGCCAGTCAGGATGTACATAAAATCAACGTTTGAGATCGGGATCCGGGCGAGGATGGATCGACCCGTAATGACAGCTATAAATAGCCCCTATATTTTTGAAAATCATAAGTTGAAGAGGAGGAGGAAAAAAATAGAAGAAAAATTCAAGGCAAGAGAAGGTGGAAAAGAGATGCGGCTACGAAAGAAGATCGGCGGTAGCGCTGGAGCACAGAGTACCTCAGTATGAAGATTCAAGGGAAGAAGCTCGTCGAGCGGAAGGCCCAGTAGGCGTCAGAGCCCATTCGAGGAAGGCGGAATGATCCCCAAAGTCCAGAGCGAGTTGTCCGTCCCAATAGTCTGAGAGTACGATCTTTAAGGCCCTGCGCCCAAATTAAGAGTCGGGTAGGGATCAAGCTGCTGAAGCCCGTTCCCGACCAACTAAGTAGGCTTAAAATACCAAGAATGGAGGTACCCCCAATTCAATGATGAGGCTGCCAGCTCGGCCACACATCACTTCGAGTTGCAAGAAATGCGTTCTTCAAGACCACTTTGCGCCCAAATCAAGAGTCGGAGCTAGGATGAAATTTGTTGAGGCCGCGCTCTACGTCAATCGGGCAGGAAGGCTGCTAAGGCCCTTGCTCACGGAAGGAATTGACCTCGAAGCTACAAGTTCATCGAGTTCGTCTTGTCGCTTGCCAAAGCCCACCGAACTAGTCGGCCACACGGAGACAAGCTAGGCGTCCAGCGAGGACACGTATCTAAGTCGTTACGTGAGAAAGTCCGCTGCAAACACGTATCCAATCAAGGGTGAAGCGTACCGCCCGTACGTATCCTTGAAGAGGGGTGGGAGCATCGCGCGGTACGTATCGGACGAGTCCTACCATTCCAGCTGCCCATATCTCGAGGATCAAAGTCCAAGGCGAAGGTCCAGTCCATCTGACCAGCGGGATCGAGGCTGGCTCGGCGCGGTTAGTCAAACCCGAGCTCAAATCAAGTCCCGAGCTTCGTATCCAGCGTCGAGACCAAATCCTCGTCCAGGGGCCACATCCGAACACATATCAAAATCAAGACTCAAGCTCAAATGACTCGAGTCCATATAATGTCAAAGATATGCGTAGTCGTTAAGCGTCGTAGGAGATAACTAGGCGATAGTCGGGCAAATCCGTTTGATAAATTTTCTTTGTACTAGGAAGATTTTCCCTAAGGGGTTTTATTATTTTCGCTGGGCATATAAATAATAAAATCTTTCCTCCCAATCCAAATCTTGGCTTGCGCCAGTTGGACTATCTACCTCCTAAATGCATCGACTTAGAAACCACTTCAAGATGAACACAACCGAGGTCTCGGTTCAACACGGTATGAAACCCTAGAAAGCGTATTTTGGTTACCACCGTGACGATCGGGCGCCTACGCATCCTCGGATGACATGTCCCACGTGTGAAGGGGAGCTTGACACAGGAAGGCTCGAGAGCTGGTCGACGAGGTATTTATACGCCATCTATTTGTAGTTCTAAACTGGCTAAATCCATGGAAAGAAGCCGATCGAGGATATACAACTTTGACGATTCACACCTATACGTCATGATGATGGGGATCACCGCACGTAGAAAGAAGCGGATTAGCCTCGTAACCAAGATAGTGGAAGAGTTACCAGCACATGCAGTGTCGGGAAGATGCTTTTGCTCACATGGCCGAGGCGATACTCGATCGTGAAGGCACGATGCGAGCTCTGAAGCCGGCCTGAGACCCACGTCGCCCATAAAAGGCATGACGCCTCGAAGGAAGCATCGGAGACACCTGCTTCCACCATATCAAGCTTCAAGTCGCCCCAGGACCCGATGAAGGCGGTGGGGCTTCCGTAAATACCGGCTGATGGGACCATTACAGCCACGTACAATTAAGGGGAGTTCATATTGGGGGCAATCAAGGACACCAACATGAAGCGGAGTCTGAGTCACCATTCCTATGTCAAGCCGATAGCTCCGCGTAGATAGGTTGAAGCCGAGGCTATCAGCAATTTCGGTAGTTAAATGCCGATGGGAACCCCAAGCTTGACCACGTCGATTAAGCCGTGAAGGAAACATCTGCGGCTTATTTGGAGCAGTGGAGACAGCGTAATGGTCAAGCAGTTAAGTTCGCTCGATAAGGAATGCGTTTGAGTAATACCTGCTTGAGCTGGAACCCGGACTCCATCGACAGGTTAGGCGTAATCAAAGGGGGCCATAGCAACAAACAAGGGAATGAAACAACAGCGACAATCGCTCCCTATAAATCCAAGTACAAGGCAAAGAGGTCGAGGAGGCATCCAAAATCGAGAAGAAGGATGCACACCCTATAACTTCCAAATCAACTAAGCTCTTTTTTAGGACTAAGAGAACAGAAGGAGGACTCAACCTTGGATATAAGGGCGCCTCGCGAAGGAGATCTTGAGTCAGGAGTACCCCGCCCACGAGTCCGACGTTCGGGATGTTTGAGGGGTACGCTCGAGGCAAAGTGTCGAACTACACGAATGACGCCAGCGGAGGACAACGAAGCCTGAGGAGCAGGACTATTGCAGAGTACCGGCCGGGTACTAGGACATCAATAAGAAGTCAAATCATCTTGAGGAGAAGGTCGTGGAGCCCATATTGTTAGGAGAGACCAAAGGTGTAGCGAACTACATAACCACCGCCATCCTCGAAAGCTCAAGTTAAAATGGCAGATTTGCAGAAATTTGGAACTTGAAGGATGAAGTGGGGAGACTACAGCTTATTCAACCATGAAGATATAGAGGAGTCGTACCGTATATGCGTGGAAATCGAAGACACGAGAAGCGAACAAGCTCAAAGGCGCCCAAAATAACCCGGGGAGGTCCTCGGAGGTTTCATAGTCGCCGGATGAAGGCAGTGCCGAGGAAAGAGAGCGGTGACCACAACCGCCCACTCTACATATCTAGGTACTTATGTGATATCAAGATGAACAGAATGTTAGTGGATGGAGGTCAACAATGAATATTCTACTCTCTCCCTTCGTTGTTAGGCATCTCGGCCAGTTGCCTGCGGTGAAACTTCGTGTGTCATGTCTGAGAGCTTGACAGAGGCCAATGAGCAATGGGGAAAGGGAAGTATCCATCCACGGTGATAGGAGGGTGGAGGCAGCGTCACGGTTTCACGTGATTGGCTCGAGGCCACACATAATGCCTTGTTGGGAAGGCTAGGAATCAGCGCTTCGACAATAACAATTAGAAATATGAAATATATTTGGAAATGATGTGTCGTTGAACGATTCGGTTGCTTTAACCGATTTACTCATTTAGGTTAAGTTTGTATATATGTTCGATTTTATGACGGTGCTGTGTAGGATGATTGATGTGACATTGGGGGTTATATGATGAAACTAGGGTCATTTCGTAATCAATATGTTAGAGATTATCTTTGTTCGGTTAACATTTATTAATATATGGTCTTTGTCAGTCGAGCCTAAGAAGTCACACACATACAACGAAACCAAATTGTAATGCGATTATAAACTTCCGGGGTTAAAATCTAATTGTATAGAAATAATGGGGCAGGATTTTTGATTGAATCCCATCCGAATAGGCGTGAACCGAGGAAAAGGATGACAAGGTTCGGAACCTTATTTGTCACTTCCAGGCAGGCGGTTCAGAAAGAAGGAGAGGAGATTCAGGCGTGTCCTCCACATTTTGTTAGGTTTATCGTTTGAGATTCTAGAATGTTGCACTCGCTTAGGGATAGACGTGCAAGATGTTCCAACACCCTCTATATAAAGGACTTCATATGATGAACTCTTTGCTCATTCATTTTTTGGTATTCACTTTTGTGAAAGACAAAAAGCTCTCACTCATACCATTTATAGTCGACGGTGGGTGTAAAATCCGCTTTGGATTTTTCGACTAACTTATCGATTCTGATTTAATATCTTTTAGGAGTTCTAGTAAAACTCACGAAGGAACTTCTGTTAAGCTCGTTGGTGTGGACAATTCTTAGAGGCATTCTATTTTGGATGCTAGTGGAATTCATCGTATTATTTATCTTTGCAACGATTATTCACGAAGAGCCGGTACATATATTTACATGCATTTTAATTATTGTTTAGATAAGCGGTTTGTGATCATGGAATTAGTATCCATAATATTGTTAGAATATTATTTATGCTTGATAAAAAACTTGATAGTGACCTGAAACCGGGTTACTAGATTGTATTTATATATATATTAATGAGATGCATGAATTCCGTAATTTGATTATATACTATATTTTGCTTAAATGGTAATCTTTAACCGTTTATTTAAGATGTCGAATTAAATATGATTAATAGTTTAATCGGTTTAGAAATAAAAATATTGTAATACTGCAATAATTTTACAGAATTAAATGTTAAATCGAAAATTATTCGATCGAGCCGAAAAATAAGTTTGGATGCGCCCACGGAGTGGGAGGTGGGGCGTGTGTTTCTTACACGGCCGCGCCTTTGTCGGCCATGGTAAAGTTGACTCTAGGGTTTTCGAACCAAAGAGTTGGACCTTTATTCGGGCCAACCCCCATTGGCTCGTCCCATTTATGGTTCGGTTGGACTTTTAGCTCATTTAAAATGTTGGACATTAATTAAATTGATTTAGTAATTAGTTTGGAAATTAATTAATTCAATTTAATTTATTAAATTATTTTGATAATTATTTTCAATTTGAGAAATAATTTATTCAATTTAATTTATTACAATTAATTAGATAAGAATTAGTTTAATTTTTTTTAAACTAAAATAATTAAATTAGATTTAATTAGAATTTGAAATATTTAATTAGATATAAGTATAAAATTATTTGATAATTTAAATACTTATATGGTGACATAAAATTCAAAGTTGAATTTTAAATTCAATTAGATTTGAATAAGCAATTAAAATTATTTAATTAGACAATAGTATATAATTGATGGAATGTACTTGTTCAACGCTTTCATCCATGCTATACCTGTATAAATATAATTAAGATAATTAATTTATGCATGTATAATATATATTTTGATATATTGATGGATGTCATGAGATTTTATGATATGACTTATTTGTATTTTAGAAATACGGCCTGTATTGTTTTGCCTAAAAATGAATGACCTGTGAATTAATTATTATTTAACTGTAAATATAATTAAAAGATGGAGACCCACTAGAGAGTCAGGCTAACGGAAAATAGTTGTAAATTAACGTAGTTAAGAACTAGTTTAAATTTTCGTATTTTTCCTCGTAAGTCGTATCACATATCTCGAGTGTTATATTTAGCCTTATGATTTGTTAGCGATACAATTTGGCCTTTTGGAATATATCATAGCAGCATAATCATAAGTATTACTAGATATAACTAATCCCACCATTAAGTTAAGTAATATTGTCACACCAAACTCTAAAGTCGAGTAAGGTCACTTAGGCGGGCGGACATGTTAGTATGACATACGTTTCGTCTCTGGGATGCTTTCTCGATGGGATGGATCGAACGATTTCCAAGTCAGACTTGGGCTTCGACCCATCCATTCTGAATTGTTAGTAGTAGTTTTTGGTTACTTAAGCGAGTACATGATGTCAGACATAGGACCGTGGATAAAAGAATTCACTAATATAGTCGTGTAGAACTTTTAGTGACGTCAAAGATTATCTTAGACGTAATTTGTGTATGATCACCTTCTCGTATGAATAAGACTCATGCGGAGGACTTGGTGTACTTAGTTTTTTCAGTGGGATTGTGAGTATAAGTATTTTGTTCTATTATTTTGTATTAGAACATTATTATAAATGAAAAACTGAATTGTTGTTTGTTTTACATATCTTGCTTATTTTACATATCTTCTGCTGTAGTTAACATGTCCTCAAACTCTAATAACTTGAAAACTCTCCGATCCGCATTGGAAAATGCAAAATAAATGCATTAAATTCCTAGATTGGGCTAGGAACTTGAGAATTGTTCTCAAGTCTGAGAGGACCGAATACGTGCTAACCAAGAAGCTTCCTCTAGAACCTAAAGAAGGTGATGAGGAAGCTTGGCTTTCCTATCAACAGCATAAGGATGATGCTACTAACGTCCAATGTCTAATGTTGGAAAACATGGAATCGAATCTTCAGACTCAATTTGAACATGTCAAATCTTACAAGACGTATCACAAACTAAAAAAACTGTTCGAGAAGGTGGCACGCAATGAGAGGTACGACACTGTTTGTGCCCTCATTGATTGTAAGCTAGGAAATGGACAACCTGTGAGTCCCCATGTCATAAAGATGATAGGGCTGGTCGAAAGACTAGAGTCACTTGGCTACTTTGTCTTGAGAGTTAGCAGACATAAATCGCAGTCGTTGCACGACTCGTTAAACCCAACTTAAGTGATGAACTTCAACATCTTGATTCCATAATTGATTATCAGTATACATGGGATGATCACGATCTTGAGTAGAACCTTAAGAAGGATAAAGCTATTAACTACGTTACGATGGTGCATAACAGAGAATTAAGAAGTTCAAGAATTACTATGTTAGAACTACTAACTTTGATACGATAAAGCTGGTCCAACTACGTTTCT
Source organism: Lithospermum erythrorhizon (assembly GCA_019722365.1). Classification (NCBI taxonomy): domain Eukaryota; kingdom Viridiplantae; phylum Streptophyta; class Magnoliopsida; order Boraginales; family Boraginaceae; genus Lithospermum; species Lithospermum erythrorhizon. Next base: position 10,418 of record JADFUC010001124.1, on the reverse strand, counting down.
AATCTTTGCTTCATAGATAATGGTCTATCTTTGTTAGAAGAAAGTAGAAAACCTATAATGTTAATATTAAAGAAGGAAATCTAATGAGTTAATCAACATGCTTGGCATTGGGGGCAGTCCCGTTGGTAACAAGCGAATGAAAAGCTTAGAAGCGATGGCATTACTGAGTTGGATGGTGAATCATTCGGCATTCGAAATTAAGTACTTTAATGGGCAAGATGACCAGAAATTAAGCCACCTAGAACCCGGTGAAAGGGCGGCATGTTGTTAAATCATACATACCGATGTATGTGGACCAATGAACACTTACAAAGGAGGTTTCTTATATGTAGCCTTACAGAGTAGAGCTTCTGACGGATATGGTTACATATATGCATTGAGGCATAAACACGAGAAAGCCTTTGAAGCGTTGAAGAGGTTCAAAAGAAGTTGAGAAAGCAACTCAACTAAAAATAAAGGTTCTCAATCTAATAAGGAGAATAATTGTACCACTGACTTGAAACATCTAAAGATGCGTGGTATAATATCGCGGCCGCTCTCTGTTAGACACCACAACATAACTGATGTATCTAAAGGAGAATCGAATACTTAGACTTGTAGTTCGATCAATGATAAATTTCAAACCTCCCGACCAATCTATGGGATATGCATTAGAAAGCGCAATGCATACACTAAATAAAGTTCAAAACAAATAAACTCCTTTAACTCCCACATTAGTTATGGTTTAGAACCTCCCAAATAGCATATATAGAAAATTTGACGTGAAGTCTATATTGAAAGTTAACCTGGCTTCAGGATTTCGAGTCCGACATGTGCTACTTCATTGGATACCCTAAGGAAACTCTGGGGTATTACTTCTATCAGAAAAAAAAAGAACAAAATCTTTGTTACTCGTATTGGTGTCTTTCTTGAAAGGGAATACATGGATATAAGACTTAGGGATAATAATCTTTAACTTGTTCCAGAATGAGAGGAGGTTGCTAATGCACCCGAATCTCCTCATAAGGTGGATCCTTCTTACAGAGAAAAAGTTCCCACTCGACACGAGGAAGCCGTGGTTGAACACTCACGAGATTCAAACGGCCGAGAAGATCGATAGAAGCTGGTCAAGAACCCGATAGATGGTATGGGAACTTTTCTAGTCGAATGTGAGTCTTCTTCATATGAAGGAAAAAATGAAGGAAAAGGGCCCGATGAATGAAGCTTGTAGCGATCGAATTCGAATATGCGATAACGAAATATGGGCGTGATGGAAAACACAGCTGAGAACCCGTTGAGTGTAAATGGGTATATAAATATGGCAGCGTATAAAGATGGAAGCGTCCATGTTTATGAGCTACTTGGTAGCCAAGGTTTCAAACGATTCAAGGAATTGCTTGGCTACTATGAGGCTTCTTCTCACCAATTAATGGTTTAAATCCATTCGGTTCTCTTAGCCATTGATGCATATTCTGATTCTGAGATATGGCGGATGTATGTAAAAGGCATTCTGAATAAATCTAGAAGGCGGCGTGTACATGACCACGACCTCCACAGTTTTACATATATCCCAAGAAATGACTAGAAAGGTATACAGGTACGGAATCCATAGTGCAATGACATCAGTTGGAATTTTCATTTCAAAGGAAGCAATCAAAAGTTTTAATTTTGCTAGAAACAAGAATATTTTTTATTATACAAGAAGGTTAGTAGAATGCATAGCATTGATGGTCTATATGCTTGAATGTAGCATACGTGGTGGAGCTTGACATACTGTTGGAAATCAGTGAGAATTAATTCACTTTTATTATGCCGTTCACGTGATTATGTATCGTTAGATTTCACCGGGAGTTTGGTTAAATGAGATTACTAGAACTTGAGTGTTCCCAGTAATTGTATATTATTATTACTAGTGTGGGTTCTCAAGATAATTTAGGGGTTATGAGCAATTGCTAGATCTTCTTGTGTCGTTATAATAATAGTAATTGGTCAATTATTATTATTATACAACTTCTTGTTATACGAGCCTAGAAGGAGTCACATTACAATGACATTGAATAATATTTCATGAATGAAATTAAACGAGACATGAAAATTCCTCGATATTCATATATTTGTTAAAATATATATATTGATGATTAGTTAAACTTCTGAAGTTTTATCAATTCGCTTGATTGGAAATCGATGAATAACACAGTAAGTTATTAAGTGATTAGATTAGTATTTTAATATACATCATTAAGGATCCGGGATATATGAATTGGTGTTTCTCACGAATTCTTATTTTAATATATATTTGGAGTTCATTCGTCTTTCGTTAAATGTAGAATTCTTATATTCATACGTATATTTTTGTGTTTAGATTAATATACATCATTTGAAGATCGGGATATGTATGAATTGTTGTTTATCCACGAATGAATTCATACTAATTCTAACAATACTGATAGCTTGAGTAGATCAAAGCATGGATGTGCAAATATTTATCGATAAAGGACCTAGGAGAATCCCAATATATTCTTAGAATCAAGATACATAGGAATCGTTCAATGTTAAGAGCTCATTGGGTGATCCCCAAGTTTACTTATATTGACAAGTTTTCTACATGATTCCATATGAAGGAGACTCAGAAGGCTAATCCCATGACACATTGGAATTGCTCTCGTTAAGATTTATGGCTGACCCATTTATAGGCGAGATAACGCACATAAGTAAAGTTTAAGTATGCCTCGGCCATAGGATCTATCGTGTACGCCATGTTATGTACACAACCCGACTTTTCTTACGCTTTGAGTGTAACGAGCCATACCAATCATGCCAGGCGACACACACTAGACAGCAGTAAAGGCTATTCTTAAGTACTTAAGAAGAACTAAGGATATATATAGGTAATGCGGAAGGAAGGATGAGTTGTTAGTAGAAGGCGGCTACGATGCCGGTTCCAAACGACAAGGATGATTGTAGATCTCGGAGTCCACGGCCTATGTGTTACACTTTTTGAGCTTGGTGGAAGCGGTGGTTCTGTTAACAAACCTTACGGCTACGTAGCCGACTTCGACAAATTTGAGTACATTAACATCGGAAGCTTCTAGTCGAGAAGTTTGTAAGGCAAATTAGGTGGTACAGCATTGTGACTTAATCCGGTCACGGCTATTTGTGCTCTGATGCGGTCTGCTCAAGCTAAGGAAACAAGGGCACATCACCTCAAGCATATTTTCGGAAAATACCATCTGGAGTCGGGACACTTAGGTGAAGAGGATGTCGTACGTGTATGTAAGTAGACTGCAAGCGATAATCTAGTAGACTCGCTTAGCAGACACAACTCGATCAAACATGATAACTTTGCATGCAATGTTGGATTGAAAAATGTATGTAGTGGTGTTACAGGTTTAGTAAGAACGATTTTCTTAATGTTTCAATTGTCAAGACAATGTATGGATTTTTAATACGAGATTCAATAAATATATTTATTTACACTTATTTATATATTTGTATATATATACTCTTGCATATACATATATACCTCGTTGCTCAAGCAATGATACTTTGATGCTCTGCAACTTAAGTTCTACGGAGAGGTGTTCGGATCGTGATCTGAACAAGAAATTCTCTATCAAACCTAGAGAACAATAACCAATTGCTAAATTACTAGTTAGGTTTTCACATGATTGAAATCGAACACGAATGACTAGTGTGTGATTGATTGAAATTGGATCAAATTTCTTGTATCGAGAAAGGAGTATACTCTAACAATCACATTTGGAAATCAATGAAATTGATTCCATTATTATGCCACGTTGCGATAATTGTGTATCAATTGGGTTAAATGTGATTATCGAACTTCACGGTGTTCAACTTAGTAATTGTATGTACCAATTGGCGGGTTCTCGTGATATTTAAGGGGTTATGGCTTGATTTCTAGATCACTCATTGTCGTTATAATAATATTAAATTGGTCAATTATTATTATTATACAAGTTACTATTATCGAGCCTAGAGTCACGCTTTATACGATTGACGTTGAGTTATATTTCATGTATGAAATTAAAAGCGTATAATTGAGAAATGTATTTCTGTTGATTACAAGGGATTACATTTTTATGTAGAATATCGATTGAACAAATAGAGATCAATTAAATAATTTAATTGGATTCGGAGAAAATTTAGTATTTGCATCAATAACTTGAAAGATTATTGATATTGACTCGATACCTATTTAATTAGCTAATTAAATAGTTCGACTCATTAGCGACTCGTTAGTGTGTAGCGAACTAATAATAGAGTTAGCAGTCAATAATACTTAGCGGGTTGCTTATAGAACTGTTTTTAACTAGCCTATATAGTAAACTTTAAGGTTTATGACATAATTAAGTGAAGCTTTTTTTCATCAAAAACCCTAAGATAGCCCCGCAGAAATTATCAAGAAGTTTTCTTGGGTTTTGGTTTGTTCATCACTTGTTTACTAGCATAAGTAGGTTCTTTGATTCAACCTCTCTGGTGTGTGGATTCTTCAGAGATATCTATACAATTGATATTACAGCAAAATTTGAAGGGAAGTCAAATTCCGTTGTGAATTTGAGCGTGTGTCAGAATTTTAGTGGAATTTACTCCCATTGGCTGTAAGTACTTCTGTTCATATATTGTAATTATATGTTTTTTGACACACTAATGTATTAAGCACTTTAAGATCCACAGATTATGGTTGTATTTATACTCATATATCCATAGTATTTTCCATCGCGATCTGCTTGGTGTCGTGTTGGAAGTAGTTTCGAGTATGGGAATTTAGACATGGTAGTGAGACACTTAGAATAGCGAGAAGAATTCTCCGCGAGCTTATGAAATGTGATTCTTAGAGCCTATGTAGAATTTCGTTTTACAAAATAGCGTATTTGACCTTGTCAAGCGTCTTCTACTCAAGAAGGCTATAACGACATTATGTTGGGTGCTTATTTAAATGTAAGGATGGAAGACCGATTACATTATATGGGATTTGTACAACGGATATATAAATTGCTATCTTGGTGAATTAATGGCGATTGCGATGGCCATCTCAGAACTTGGTGTTGGATATCGTATTAATTAAGTGAAGCGTGAAAAGCGAAGTTATGAGAGTTTGGTGGAAATAATCTTCTGATAGCTCGTGTTGGAGAACAGTCTGTGAAGGAATCGCTAGTACAAGTAATCCTCGAGGGGGGCAAGTGGGGTGTTATAAATATGAGATATTTGAAATGATGTTAAATTAGAACAATTTGATTGTACAACCGATTTACTCTCTATTTAATTAAGTTAAAAGTACATATGTAACTGTTTGATTACGTATGACAATTTAGTATTAGGATACTCGTCTTGACATTGGAGGTTATGATGAGCTTAGTAGAAGTCGCTCATAATCAATATATTAAGTTATAATGTTCGGTTAACATTTATTAATATATGGTTGTCAATCGAGCCTAAGAGGTCACACACATACAATGAAATCAAGTTATAATGCGATTATAAACTTTCGGGGTTAAAATGTAACTGTATAGAAATAATGGGGCAGGATTCCGAAATCCACCCAAATAGGGCGCTCGAACCGAGAAGAAGGAGAAGGTTATCCGTCCTTCCCGGGCGCGCTATTCGAGAGAAAAGGGGGAGGTTCTAGAACCTTCTCTCCCTATTTTGTAGGGTTTATCCTTTGAAAGATTCACAAATATTCCGCTCACTTAAAAGTCACGCATTACAGAATATTCCATTATTCAGGACTTGTATGATGAACTTCTTTTCGTTTCCTTTTTGGTATTCACTTTTTGAAAATAAAAGTTCTCTCCTCCATATAGGTGTAAAATCCTTGGATTATACCCCAACCTCGACCTAATTTAATATTTTTTAACCTTTTCTAGTAAAACTCCGGGAGGAACTTGTTCGTTCGTTGGTGTCAAAAATTCTTAGAGGCATTCTATGTTGGATGCTCGTAGGGTCTTCATCATATTATTTCCGCTGCCACTTGATTATTCCCGAAGAACGGTACATATATTTCTGTCTGTTTAATTATTGTTTATACAATTGGTAGTGATCATGGGATTCGTATCCATAGTATTATTAGAATATTATTTATATGATAAAAACACCAACATGTAGTACTTTCAACTCTGCATCAATGCTTGAAGTACTGCAAAGATGGCGCAAAAAGGACAATCAAAGCAAACGAAAACCCATTCACCATCAAAGAGGCACACTTTTCCGATGCCAAGTTCTATTAAAAGAAGAAGATAGACGGACTGTAGCCCAAAGAAGAGCCAGAGGCGCCTAAAGCAGCTTAACCAAGCCATCCCAACAAAGAGGAAGAACTTGTCGAAACCCTCAAAGGACTAACACTACCAGTGACACTAGCAGAGAAGGTGGCATCCACGACACTCAAAGGCTTCGTGACACCGGTGTAGGGACCAAAGATAGAGCATGGGACGATGAATCCAAAGGCTTATGACCTCCTAGTCAAAGCAGGCTATGACCCTAAAAAGGACGCACCCATAAGCAAATTACCGCCAGAAGCCACAGAGAACAAAGTACACGGCCTAAACAAGACTTAGAAGAAGCCACAACGCAAAGGGTACTCCATCAAGAACTCAACAGCCGGACTCGGGCACACCCCAAAGCCACCGTTGTGCATTCTCATCAAGAGGGCGGTGGGTCAACCCCAAGTCATGACCATCAAGACACCTCCAGAGAAACAAAAGGCAACTCCTCAAAGTGGGGAGCGGTACCCTGGATATACTCGACCGAGCAAGAAAAGAGGAATGAAGATGGAAAACGACTCAAAGCTCAGCCATAGTGGTTAAACCCGCTCACACAAGCGTATACCCATACACAAGGAGAGTGGTTCGCACTTCAACATCCGTGAAGCCGAGGCGTACTCCCTGCCAGACATAACCATCGACGGGCGCCACTGCCACCAAACATGCTCGATGCACCCTGCAGCCAGGCTAACAAGTCAAAGCCACAAATGATGAGTCAAGGAGGTCAACCTAGGCACTACGTAACATGCACACCCCACCTACATCAACGCCTCCTAATTCAAGCCGAAGAGGCAGTAATAGCTCGCCACCGAATTCGATATGCACTACAGCTGAGATATACGGAAATGCCAGCGCTCGATCCAAATGTATAAACGCATCACCTACCGCAAGAAGCGCTTAGGTTGCTGAAATGTGGACAACGGAGACTAATCGAGCTTGTCCCATCCATAGAAGCATAAGTCAATAGACTGATCGACGCAGGATTCATACGTGAAGTGTTATACCCCACTTGGTTAATATTCAATACTCAATACGCAATAGAAGAACGGTCAAATTAGTGGGTATGTGCGTAATTTTAGAGACTTGAATCATACATGCCCAAAAGATGACTTTCTACTCCCCATACCAAAACTCATGATATTTAATTGACGGGACACTTAAGCATTAACCTTCATGGATGGATCTTCAGGGTATAACCAAATCAGAATTGCACCAACAGATGAAGAATTGACAGCATTTCGAACTCCCAAAGGGGTATATTGCTACAAGGTCATGTCATTCGGACTAAAGAATGCAGGAGCAACTTACCAGAGGGCTATGCAGAAGATATTCGATGATATGCTGCATAAGAATGTCGAGTGTTACGTAGATGATCTAGCCGTCAAGCCAAAGAGAATATTACCCTGTGACCTAAGATAGTGTTCGAAAGGCCTGTAGATACTAGTTGAAGATTTAATGGACGACCCACCCCCGTGTTGGCCACCCCGAGGTTAAGATCATCAATAACTTGTACGTCAAAGTTATCAATCGATGGATAACAACATAAAATGATTTCATTTGACATTAATAATAATACACTTTGTCCACTGGTAAACTAACAACACACACCACACAATTCGCATCATCAATATAATCATACATCAACTTGGAATAATACAACCAAACAATACACAACATAGTCTCCACAATACATCATAGTAGTAGTATGTCAAACATGACCCCTACATATACAACATCTAAGTTGTAGAAACATAACAAAAGGAAACAATAGGAGAAGGACTGTTGAGGACTTCCTAGCCACCATCCGCCTTACTTATGATCGTAATCCGCAACCTCGCCAACGCAGCCTCCTGAAGAACCTCAAGAATCAACTCCTAAAAACTCTAGGCATAAATGCCCGCCCATGTAAGTGGGTGTGTCTACTATGTTATGAATACAAAATAGCACCTAACGGCATCCAAACATATATGACCATACTTATATATAAGAGCATATGCATAACCTTTATAAGGCTAGCTAAATTAACAACTACCTCCAAATTATATAATAACCTCTTATTCAACATCACTACGAGATAAAACATAATATTCCATATACATATTTATAAACATCAATAATGCATAATCAAATATTCATCCAAATAAAACAACACAATCAATAATGGTTAGTCCAACAAAATACATAACATCAAAACCTCCATCCACACATCCATCCACCAATACACACATCTCCCAACATATATATACATCACAATCCTCCCGACCGAGGCTATCCCTCAATATGCATATCACAATCCTCCCGAACATCGGGGCTACCCCTCAATATGCATATCACAATCCTCCCGGTCGAGGCTTCCCCCCTCAATGTATATATATCATTTCACCCAAATCAACCTGCAAAAGAATACACACACCAACAAAAAACAATCCACAGCCATACGCAACACAATCACACACAACACTCGTAGTATAATCACAAAAACTACAACAATCTCATAACATCAACTGAAAGCAACTCAATATACATTCCTAATATAACCACATTTAATAAACACATACCAAATATATAACCATAATATATGTGAAAGGTTTCCAACGTGAGATTTGTACTCACCTCGAGCAAAAGCAACTAAAATATCTCTAGGTAGTCCACGTGCCAGGTCCGGGCTCAACTCCTATCCAAAGCAATTATATGCGTTATTTACTATCCTTTTATAATCTCCCTTTTTATCTATTAAACCTCAAATAAACATAAAAAATAATCCAACAAGTCCCGATATAATTATCCTAGTTCAAAATGTAGTAAAATGGTCTAAAGATTCTGCCCGAATATTTTTATGCAATAAAACTATCGATTATTATTATTTTAGATCTCATAATTCAAAATAAATATCAAATCAATTTTAAAATTTCTGAAATTTGAAAATTTTGTCTCATATACCTTCAAGGTTTCTGAAAAAATATAAAATTCGAATTTAAAATCTCAAAATAATTTATTTTGATTTAAATATCATTTCTAGTTATTAAATCACCAAAAATAGTAAACAAATTCTAAAAATTCCAAATTTCGGTGAGAATGTCTATTTACAGTATCTAATCCCAATAAAAATATGCAATTGAATTATTTCATAAAATATATATTTGTTCCCATTTGTATTTTATTTTCTACCATTTAAGTTCCAAAATTTATAATAAATACAAAAAAAACTTCAAAATCAAAACCTTGTTTCATAATCAACTCCCTATGACAAAACTCACTTAAAAACAAAATTTTATAATTTTTGAAATATATTTACTATTTAGTTTCTATTTATTATATAAAACCAAAATTAAATAGAAAACAAAATCAAACTCATACATAATATGATTATTTCTCAATGATATACTCCTAAAAATATTCCAATATATCGGTCATAACAAGATATGGTTTTTAATCCACCATTAATTATATAAAGATTCAATCTTTTAATATAATATTCATTTTCTCTAAATTTTTCCAATTATAAAACAAACATAACATACCATCTTGATGTTTTAAGACATGAAAGGAAGATGTTAAGAGTTGTATCATATATGTTAGATGCTTAGATGATTGTAGGACCACTTAAAGCTTGAACTAAAATGAGAAACTTCACAAAAAAAAAAAAAATTGAATGTTGGTAATTTTACGATGATGATGATTTTCGCCAAGAGAAGAAAGGATGGGTGATGGGAAAAATATTTTTGGGGTTAAGGAAATTTATAGAGTAAGTGTTTTAGGTCTCGTTTGGTGTGGTGTTTTATTTCTCCACTTTTTGTCGTTAAATTTAATGAAAACGATACTAAATATATTATTATCCGTGTAACAAAATACTACTCATTTAATACTCATGTCGGTATATCTATTTTACTCTGAAAGTATTTATACTATCTTCGTATCTAATTCGCCTCGAAATCGCACGCCTCGAGGTCGAATCACATCAACTCCTCAGATATCCGAAGTCACCAATACTATTGGCTAATTTAAAATCACCGTTTAATTACCAATAAAACCGAGCAATATAAAAAGAAATGGCCTCAAAAACTCAAAATGTTGTAATACGTAGTTTAACCATCGTGGCACGCTAATTCAAAAACGAAAGTGTAAAATAGCAATACGTAACTGGAACGAAGTACAATTGAT
>JADFUC010002205.1:0-74036 GCA_019722365.1 Lithospermum erythrorhizon | reverse complement strand
AGTAGTGCTTGGCTTCATGAAAAAGGCTTCGCGAATATCTTTAAAAAGCGAAATGGAAAAACCTTCTATGAATTGCTGCTACGGCCCCTTTAACAAATTGGGATTGTGTTCCTTACTTTATGTCTATGTTTCTTCCCATTTTGATTCCTTTAAGTTAATTTGCATAAATCATTTTAATTTGCTGAAGTTTTTACAAATTCAGTACCTGCCAGTTAAATCAAAACAAATGTATTTTTAATTGATCATATGTTGGGAAATATAACTAATAAAACGTATATACCAACCTACGAAATATCCCCTCACCATCATCAAACCAAGGCCTCCCTAAATCGGAAATACTTATAATCTTAACACAAATCTATTACTGACTGTGATTTAGCTTAAAATGATATACAAACGATACTAACCTACAACCCTTTAATGACCTGAAAAATTGGAAAATTGAGAGAAATGACATTTTAATGCTTACAAAATTGTGACCTAATCTCAATTTAAGCACTACCTCACCGTCCGTCATCGAGAATCCCTCAATCCGGGGACCCCGGTCTCGATGAGGTCTCTGGCCTTTTCGCCTCGAATGTTAGAATACGTAGGAGCCCAACTGCATCGAGACCTCATCGGTACCCCAGCTTCGATGGCTTCCTCATCCTCGTGATCTCCAGCCTATTAAAACGCTTTTCAACTTCAACACCTCCCACTCAAACCTTTTCATATCAACGTCAAGCATCTCATTCCTCAAGCAGCCAGGCCACTCCCAGCTACTGCCCGAAGCCTAAACACACCCTCAACTCTCCTCGCTACAACCTTTGTAAACATGGGCCTCAAATTCTGATTTCGATCTCCTGCATCTTGCTGCCTTCGTAGTGACTTCATTCTCCAATACGTAATCTACCCCCATGCCTGTCCTCGCATTAAACACGATTTTTAGGCCGATAAATCGCACTCCTACCATTCACAAAGACAAGGCGTTACATCCATGCCTCGATTCGCCTTCTTTCAAGAAAGTCCGCAGAACCAAATCATCTCTTTCTCACGCCCCATAGCAACATACCGCCTCACAACTGTACAACGCGCTACTATCGTCAACTGATCTCCGTCACCTAATGGGAAGCAAGACTCCAAACATATCCACTCAAGAGACTTCCTACTATCAACACTGACTCACCACCGTTATCGCATTCACATTATCCCATCAATCCTCACTAACATTTTACTTAAACTTAAGGATTTTTCAAAGACTACTGGTTCAGTATCTCTCAAAATCCACTTCACGCCTTCCCAATGTTCTCTCTCCCCGGCTGGACATGATCCAAGGAAACTCCCACAACATGCGCAATATCGTGTCTAAATGGGATACCATAAAGTACATATAAGCATTACTCTATCAGTAAGATAGTGCACCTTATCTCATATACTTAAATCATCTTCGGGGCCTGTCATCGACATAATCAAAATTGGTTAAATTAATCGGGTACTATAGCTTCAGATCCAAAGATGTTGAATCGCTGATTACTTTCATATTCCTTTTGTGTCAACTTATAACCCATCTCTCGATTATTCTCATCCCTGCACTTGCTTCCTTGGCTCACCCAGTCCTTCATCGCAAATCCTAATCGACAACTCTTTCTCTCAACATGTTCACCTTTCTTTGCAAATCACCCCTACAATCAATATATCATCAACATAAAAGCAAGTACATAACGTAATCTTTTGAAAACTTCCTATAAACAACAGCTAAGCCTGCCTCACAACTTTACAAACTTCAACCTTTTGATAAAGTTATCAAAGGTAATATTCCATCGCTTCCTGAGCTGTTTCAAGCCATATGCTCTTCTTTCAAGCTGGCACTAAATTCTTTTTCCTCTAACTCAAAGCTGAGGTTGCTTCATGAATAACTCCTTCATCTAGATCACCACGTAGGAACGCAGCTTCTACATCCATCTCATTTAAGCAGATCATCCTCGCTATCAACTGATCATTACAAGCTCGAATAAAGCAGAATATTTCAGCCCGTAGTCATTTCTTTCCCTTTGTATTGAACTCTCGACAACCAAACGGTACCTTTATAGCTGCCATTTCCATCCCCTGCTCCTCCCTTGATCTGCACTCCATTTATTCCTCAATATTCTTCTCTTCGCTTTCCATGTGCCCTACCAACCCCCACGGGCCGCCATGTTTGTCAACAATTACCCACTCTCCTCTCATCGCTTAACTCCCACTTGATCGCATCATCACATTGTACTCGTCACATAATTCAATAAAGCTCGCCTCGCCGCTAACAGAAGTTAGACGCGAATACCGAATTGCCTGGCTGACACGATATTTTCAGACTAAAGTTCACATGTTAATCAAATTTCAAGGACTATCTCTCTTCCTCGTTGATCAATCGGTGGCTTAAATGTTATCATCGACTGCCGCCTCCATCCGAACTCCATCTCTTCTAAAGGCGGCCTCAAAGAAAAGTGAGCCCTGTGTCGATTCAGAGCCAATAGGCACGATCTAAGACATGCCTGGGAGGCTTTAACCTGCAGCCACGCGCCTCCTCCTCCCATGATTTGACTTCCCTCGGTATTCTTCGCTTGTGACTTCTCCTTCCACTTCTCTCTCCTCCAACACTTTCTCTGCCTATCTCTTTGTATAACACTGCTCATCAAGACCACATTCTTGCTTCTAATGATCTCCCAGCCAAATCATGTAATCCCCGTATCCCATCTCGCCATAACCAATAAAGTAGCAAATGTTAAATTTCGCTCAAGCTTATTTCTAGCATTTCCTAATGTAACATGAACATACGCTAAAAGAACCAAATACTTGGAGTATTAACAAGCCACCTCTCTAACTCCACATCTCTTCTAGAATTCTAAATCTCGTAGGACCGGCGTCCTCTGCTTATCAAGAACGCAATGCATTTGGACACATTCTTTAACGCTTCGAGGTAAAGCATGTTGTAACCTCATACTTCTAGCACGCCTTATCTCAAAGATCCTCGTTTTCATCCTCTCACCACTCCGCTCGTCAGTGTGCTCCCCGGAATAGTCTTCCCAGTGACCTTATTCCATTCTCAAGTAATGCAATATTGTTCAAATCCATATCATCAGACATTCACCCCATTGTCGGATCTCAAACACTCTACCTCAAATTTATTCTCAACCATTACGCCTCCACTTCTAAGACTTCATACACTCTGGATTTATTCTTCAGAAATAAACCCAAACTTTTCTCGTCATACCATTACCTAAGCGTTACATAATACGAAATTTTAACCTCCCACGTAATCCCAACAGCGCCCGGTCCCCTTGGCTACATCTACGTGAAATCCAACTCAAGCCCTCTCGATTTCTACCAACGCCCACCTTAACAAAAACCTGACTTCTTTGCTTCCCGTAACGCTAAATTCTCCCAACATACTTTAACAACCCATCTGAGAACCAAGAATCTAAACAAGCGCCATACCTTTCGCCTCATGTGGCCCTAAATCTAAGTCATACATTTAACATCGTATACCATCAACAACATCTCTCACACTGCCTACATCTCCTCGATCACCAGATGATTCCTCAGATCACGCAACATGCGACTCAGCCTCAAGCACATCCTCAAAGACTCAAGAGCACCCCCAAACTTTGAATTCCTTACTCCTCCTCTTGACTCGACCTCCATTTATTCTCGACGCTTGTCATAGTTCCTACCCCCCCTGCCTACATTCAATGCGTAACCTTTCTCAACCCTACCTGGCCTTCCAAACTTCATTCCGGGATGCACGCTCTTCAACTGCCCTTGCTGTAAATCTCTCATTTCCGATCAATTACTCACAGCCTCATCGGCTCCCCAACTATCCGCAAAGCATTTAACAAGATCAACGCCAGAATTCATCCTCAGTTAACTCTACCAAAGAGACAATTGATTTATCAAACTATCGAAATCATTACAAGTTTCCACACCTGAGTTGTTCATTGAAATTTCAAGCGAAATGCTTGCTTCATCAATCGCATCTTATTGCTGGGCGGATTTCGCTTTCTCATATATAACCCCTCCACAAAGCTATCATCAAACCCCTTTGTCGTGGTCTCCTTCGCTAACAACAACGCTCCTAGACAAAGACGGTCTCATCACTATACCCAAGACTTGCCTATCAGCCTGCTCCACTCTTAAATCTCCATATTTGCGTGGCTTCTCGCCTAAAGCCATGCCTTCTTCCCATACAAATAATCCTCCATATTCATCTTCCACCCATGCAAATCAACTCTATCGACTTATCTACAAGGCGGTCGATATTCCTTCGCATTTCTTATCAATTTCGATAAATCCAAGTACCCAGACTTTTACCTTTCAACCAAGCCTATAATGGTTGAAATATAACTAATAAATGTATATTCAACAATTCAACCCACAGACTAATATCTCTAAGAATCCGAATTGCATAATAATCAAAATACCGAAAGTAAATACCTAATCTTTATACGTGCTCCCTTCAAGTGTACGCCCTTGCCGCAAATCAATCTAGAATCTAACTCTCACAACGATTGCTATAAAAGTTCTATCAAACTGTTCTCTCAAATTGAGTAATACTTTATAATCTAATATTTCAATGACAAATCTACACAATTAGATTTAAAGTTAAATGATATACAAACGACATACTTAATCAAGAGAGAATAATTTGTGTTCAATTTGGAAAAATCGAAAATTGGAAAATTGGGAAAAAATCGAGAGAAAAATAGATATTTTGGATGTTTACGAATTGTGACCTAATCTCAATTTAAGCACTACCACCGCTCCGCTGGACTTCATTCTGACCTTCGTCTCAAGAGGTTCCCTGGGCTTTGCCTATCGAATGTAAAGAATACAATGCAGGTGCTTCCCAAATCTCGCACGAGACTCTATCGAGACCCTGTCTCGGCCGGGGTCTCATCCCCCTCGCATGTCCGAGCTTATGAAAAATGCGCTCTAACTTCAACAATCTCCAACTTGAAACCTTTCTTTATATCAACGCTAAGACCTCTCATTCCGCAAAGAAGACTCAGCTACTGCCTCCGGCGTTAATCAAGCTCTAACACAACTTCAAATTTTCCCTTTGCTTACAACCTTTGTAAACATATCGGGCCGGATTCCGATCTCTCAATCTTGTCGCCTCTTCGTAGAATCTCAGCCTCCAATGGCACCTATGTGCTTTGTCCTCTCACGAAACACGGATTTTTAGCCAACAACGTGACTGACTACTTCACAAGATAAAAGTGTGTTACATCCATGCTCAGATTCACTTTTCAAGAAAGTCCGCGAACCAAATCATCTCTTTCACGCCTACAGCAACATACCGCCTCACAACTAGACAACGCTACTACCAACTCGGTCTCCAAATTTCATAGCAAAGCATCTCCAAACCCGGATATTATCCAAATTAGTAGACTTCCTTACTATCAACATCACTGCTGGTAAACACATCTACATATCCCACTAACCCCATACTAGATTTCATTTTGGAAAACCTAAGGATTTTTGTGGCAACACTACCATTCGTATCTCAAAATCAACTTCACAACTTCCTATCGTTTTCCCCTCGGGTTGTATATATATCTATTGACAACTCCACAACATGTGCAATATCAGTCTACAAGACACCATAGCATACATAAGATGTAAATATCGGGGCAAAAATTCAATTGTTGAAACCTGCCCCTATGTTCACCAAGTGAGTTTGCGAGATTGGGATTCCAAAATTGTCCTTGCTACCCTGAATATTCTTCTTAACCACTAAACGTGCCTTTATTTTATGGATACTTGGGGAACAGAAAATTCCTGCAAACTCCTCATTCCCCTATAGCCTATTTAAAGTTGGCTATCAAGGCTTTATGCCAGCAATTTTGCTAAACTTCCATGTAAAAGTTCCTTTAAAAGGTAGGATTTTCAATCCTATAACAGTCACTGAAAAGAAAATTGTTCATTCACTTGATACACCTCGTGAAAGATAAAAACTCTATCTCCTCATTTCTCATCTTCGGGTCTCAAAGCAAGAAAGTGTTAAATTCACTTTTGAATGTTTCCCCGCCAACCTCGACATTATAGTTCAACATTTTAAAAAAGGTTCTATAAAACATCCTGAGTGACTTTGTTCGCCGTCATGATAACTTGTATTCCTACTTGACGTCAGAGGTCTTCATCAAAAATATTCCGATGCTATTTTGATATTTATTCCCGGCTAACGCACATGTGAACCTATTTTTACTAAAGTGCCCACCAAAAATAAGCCGACGGGCCCAAGTGGGCCAAGACAGCGCAAGTCCCCTTTTTTCGCAGGATAAATTTTTGTTTTGAGCACGATCATTCGCTCAATGGTCAGTACGGAGAGACTTGGGACTCCTCTCAAGCAAATGCCCCCAACATCTTACTTACCATTTTCTCCCTACATCTATTATCCACTTCAAATAACCCTCATTCTAACTCACCACGGAAGGTTCCGCGTCACCGAACTGACATACTGTGAATAACCATGACCATCTACACTCCTCTACGATCCCATGCCAAGACCATCATCTCAACCCAAGATATCCAAAGTCTCGTATAAATGTCGAAGATTCTCGGCTACCCTCAACGAACTAAATAATCTAAAAATCATCGTGATCATTTGGCGCCGACTACGGGATCGAACCATATATCCCATCAAACAAATATTTCTCCGGACAACAATTATCCTAATCGTCAAATTGCTCCAATCAAGTTAGCTGCCAACATGCATCCTTTTCTCCCCCGAAGAAAGTTTCGCATCTCAAAGAACGACTTCGCGAGGAAAGGGCCGCATGGGAACGCGAGCACGGAGTACCGGAGCACAATCAATCCCATCGTGAGACTCAATACTCAAATGAGGGATCAATTATTATCAAGTCCACCGACGAGTTCATAAGACCGGCCCCGAGAAACGGAAGCATAAGTCGGCAACATTACCTCGCATGCCTCCACCTCGTTGACCTCGCCGCGACAAGCTGGCAAAGAACAATTTAATGATCTAAAAAGGATGATGGCTTCAATCATCCCTACAAGTTCCCCATCATCAGCCACAACGACGAAGCATTTCTCCTATTGTGTTGGATAGTTAGTATCAAGATTGCTTAGCCTGATTCAAACTTCTACGCTTAATCTCTGGATGAAACGGTGACCCATCAAAACATTCTTCCAAGGGGCTTCTATTTCAAGATATTAAAATTACTTCCACAAATCCCCAATGCCTCCATGCCGGGGCTGCTCCCAAACAACCCTGACAAAGGGCTCTCGACCGGGTACATGAGCTGCTCATCGGGTCACACTGTATCAAGAGACAAATAACGTGATTTCAGGAATATTCAAATTACGCAAGATGAGCGAATCTCGGCTTGACATCAAACAAGACCTCCTCGATTAGTCATCAGAAGTTACTATAAACGGTGGCACGACCTCCCCGCTGGGTATCCTACCTACGGATGACAAGGTCGCTTATATGGCATTTTTTAATGGCCTAGCATAAGGGAAACTTAAAAGGCGTTATCGGCTAAAAAAACGCCACCTCGGCTGACGCTAACCGTAAAAGTTACACATCGAAAGCCAAGACCAAGAAGGGCCGGGCGGGCGTGCCGATCTCGTGAAACAAGATTAGATGGACCGACTCAGTGTCCCCGTTAAAAATCCAAGATGAGTAGACATGCAGGACAGTGGGCAAACATTTTCAAAAGCCCCATTCCCCACTACCATCTCCTCGGTAGGCTCGTTCGCCTCCAATCAAAGCCAAAGTTGAAAGAGTGAGCGTAACTGCATTATCATACCCTCGGTGGTTTTCAAAGCGGCAGAGGTCTTTTGTAGGTTCAAAATAAAACCTCACACCAAAACCCGAGCGGCCCCAACGGCAAGGTATAAACGATTATATCATGAATACCACCGAACCCGCCATTTAGCCAATCGGAGATCAAGCAGAATAAACATGAGATTGGAGAAATTGATTGCCGGGCTATTCAGTGAGCTCATACGCGATAAAGCCAAGGCAACAGGACGCGGGTTATAGTCCACTACGCTAACGAACGAAAGCCGCCGCAGCAAAGAGACAAACAAGTCTCTCCCCGCGATCCACTTTCGGCTTAATTGACAATTTACGGGCGAATAGCCGGTGGCGGGACTCCCGCAACTCGTGGGAAAAATTCACGCGTGAGGGAAGATATAAAGATCGTTAACGGTTACGCACAACGAATCCCATCTCGCTTCCGATACGAAGAATGTGATAAGCTTCCACATGACGCATCTTGGCTGGCCATAAATTTCACCGATAAAGCGCCGCTTTTACCGCCGAGCGAATGCTTGCCGATACGGGAGCTTAGTGGACATTTTATATCTCAAGACATTTCGAAATTCCAATCGCCTCCTAGTACATACAACCCATCGCTACCCCGCCGGTAGTGGTTCTTCATGTCATGCTCATTCATCCCAGAAAATGCTGCACCCTAATCACCACAAGATAGGCGAGAACTAAAAAGCATTAAAGCACTCCAGCCTTACTTGGTCGAGCATGACGACCCCTCGTATAACGGCTTAATGTACATTCCACATCAAATGATCTGTGACTGGCGAGCTATTTGCCTCCTTTGCATCTCAAGATGAAATTCCCAACAGCAGGGGGCATAAGTGGAAATGCAAAGGAAATTAGGAAGAGGGCATGATTTTTTACTGCTAAGCCTCGGCCCGCCGTGAACAAACCAACGACGGAAATGTATGAAACGCTGCCTGAAGTCACTGACATCCGAGCGGTGAAGTAGTTATTGATAACTCACCAAAGTGAGTAGTGGAAAGTATATAAAAACGACCGATACCGCATTTAGGAAGTCGAGGAAATTCCTTCAAACTTACAAATGTCAATGGACATTTGGCGGGACGAAGTCGAAATGATGTCCACAGAAGGCACCAATCTCACTCCATCGAGAATTTGAATATGCTCGCATTTCGGTCTCGAGGATATGCCAAAGCGTAATTCTAGTAGCGCCATTCATCGCCATACGATTCGATGTTTGTACCTATCAAAATGCAGGAAGTCGAACCTTCGCCGAATACTTAAAAAAAATACGGCCATACGTAGCGAGGCCTGAGTTTCATAAAAGCCACGCCATTCGGGAGCCCAATTTCCGAATGGATCAAGTAACTGTGTTCGTGAAGAAGTCTAGTAAATGGCAAATCTGAGAATGTAAAAATCGACTTCACGAGCCTCAATGTTTTGTCCAAAATATTTACCCGCTACCACTTGGGGTGGAGTGTCAGTGGACGGGAGCTGCAATTTAAATCTTTGATTTTATGGACGACGGTAGTGTTGCCATCAAAGCGCATGCCGCCCGAGGATTTAAGAAAAACAGCCTCTTCTTCGCTGCAATATGGCCTGCTTACCGAGAGCGATGCCTTTCGGTTTAAAAACGCTGGGGCAACCTATCAAAGGACGGTAAACACACCTGCCAACCGTGACAGTAAGAACGCTGAGATTTCATTTCATTTATACGCTGAAAAAGTGCGAGTAGTAGGCAACATCCGCGAATCTCCTGTGAAAAATTTTGAACAACCCCTGGCCTCCAATCACCAAGTGATCAATTCGAGAAATGCTCGCTTGTGTCACTGGGAAATTTTTTGGGTTACATGATTAGCGAAAGAGGGATCGAGCCTAACCCCGACAAAATTAAAGCACTCTGATATGAAATCGCTGGGCCGGGGTATAAGGGATATTCATAATTTAACTAGTGCTTAGCGAAGCACAGTCGCTTTTATTTCTAAATCCGGAGCGGAACCTCCCATTCTTCAAAAATTTGAGGCAGGCCTCAAAAGAAGAGTTTATCATATAAAAGAGCGCGATCAAGCATCTAACGAGCTAAAAAGCATATTTATTTCACCCAAATTGTTGCTTTCACGGCTGCACTCCGACGGAAGAATTACAACTTTATCTAGCGGTCTCAGATGGAGCTCGCGAAAGCAAATAAGGCTGGTTCAAGTGAGAGGTCGGGCATCTCAAAAATCCCATCTACTACGCGAGCCACGCACAGACGGGCAGGAAAAATTACCCCACCATCGACATAATAATACCGCCAGAAGTCAGAAATATACTCTCTCTCTCTCTCGCTCACCCCATTAATGCGATGACCAAATTCTCGGTGAGTTTTACCAAGTCCGAGTCTCGGGACGACTAACTACCTCGGGCCGCTCAATTGGCGAGTTCGAGATATCTTACGAGCCACTCTAGCAGTTATCAAAGCTCAAGCTCGCCGATTATATTATCGAGTATACCGCAGTGCTACTCACCGCAGCCGGGTCACCGGATGTAGAGGAAGCGCTACTGTTCTGCGCGAGCTGGACTTCGGGATGAGATCGGCAGCAAACAACAAAGGACGGGAGCAGGCTCTTGATCTACGGACCTAAAAGCACAAAGATGTAGTGACGTACTTAGGTTCGGCCTTGACACTACAAATAACGAAGTCGTATCACGTTCTCGATAAGCAGCACGTGAACTAAGATGGGGCCCTCAAGGCTCCAACATGTGTGTCTCGAGGATTCACACAACGGATCAAGCTTTGCAGGCTTAACGCATTATTAAAAACGAATCCCTTACCAAGTATCACTCGAAAGCCACAGCCTTAGCAGGGACCTTTGCCCACATCATCTTTGAGCATATACCTCGCACGTAAAACGGTTGCATCGCCCCCGTCTAAACTCGCCACTACTTATTTTGATGAGCTGCCTAAGGAAGTCATATGTGGAGACAGAAATGCGAGGCCTACTATGAGAGAACCAAGAAAGATGGTCTTGTAAGAGTCCCCCGATTGACAACGATATACGCAATTCTTGCTCGGCGGTTATTACCTATGTAATCTGCCAAGAAGAAATATTCAAGCCTCAGATTTTGCATGTACGTAAGTAGCTATATCGAAGTCCTTTCATGGCCCCCTCTTTCTGCCAAGGTATCTCAGAAGATATACAGAAGTTGCTATAATGTTCATACCGCGCGCAGCAAGAAATTATTGCGGAAGCGTCCTCGCGATAAAGATTACGCGAATCGGGCTTCTTCTCGGCCTACTATGATTAGGACGGACTTCACATAAAATGCGAAGACGCTGTGGTTGGCAAACATTCCTCACACAGTCTCCCCACCACGACGCCATACACTAATATTAGCCCTATTCCATTCGCCATGCTGGGGAATCGACTGGAAACTTGCCACAAAGAAAAAGTGGTCATTGAGTACGTAGTGTCAGTAGAATTATTTTAGCAAAGCTGGGCAAGATGTGATAAAAATCAAAGCGATCGACATTGTACGCTTCTTATGAAAACAAAGTCTCCGATTCAAGCTGGGTATTCTCGAATTGTCTCGACAATCCAGCTCGCCCGCAAACTCCGACTACAAGATTTCTGTGAAAAGTACGCAGTGATTAACAAATGATTCGCCTCCCGCTTACTATCCCTAAAGCCAACGCCAAGCACAAGTAAATGCAATGTAATCAATTTTCAAAGGAATTAAAAAGAACCTCGTTCAAAGCCGGGAGCCGGGAAGCGATCTCGGATGTAGAATCAAGCCACGGTTTTATGGTCCCTTCGGACCACACCTTCACATGCCAAGCATAATCTTTAAAATTTCCAAGCAGGTCAAGCTGCCATACCAGCGGAAGTGGATTGCCCACCGAGACAACGAGATTCGACGAAAGCAAAAACTCATGCCCTAAAAAAGAACAAATGAACTTTGTCAATTTAATTCAGAGATAAAATACTATTCACTACGCAAAAAATACAAGCACCTTGGGCGGCTCGATCTTACAATCAAAAAGAGTCATGGTCGCCAATTTCGCATGCAGTGATTTTGGTTTTGAGACTATGGCCTCGTCACTACCCCAGCATGTACACAAACTCAATCCTAAATAGGCGGCCATATCGTGCACGCTACACAGAAGTCTGTGCACGTATTTAGCCTAAGAATGAACGGCAAACTTACCCCGAGAGATGGCACGCTGGCCCAACTTATGCAAATTCCATTGCTGACAGCTGGGCCAAAACGGCTCCTACAGGACAGATTTTGATTATAGCAATCTTATGTAACAAATGTTCAAGGTTGTAAAAACATTTGGGGATCAACATTTTGTATGTTTGAACAAAATGAATCGCCTCTCTTGGGGTGGGAAGTCGTAAGAAGTTGTCATTTCATAAAAACTTTATCTGATTACATGCAAATCAAAGAAAGTGTTATGTCAAGGAAGATCATCAGAAGCCCAAGCAAGACATACCATGCTATAAATCTTGGCGAACCTATCCAAGGATAAACTCGCTCCTATAGGATTTCAGTGAAATCAACATTAGGAGAATAGAGCGGTGAGGCCATTATTTGCAACAACTTCTTTATCTTACTATGAAACCTTGCAAGTGGGGGCGGTGGATGTATATAATCAAGAATAAATCAAGATTCAATTGAAAACGATTCAAAACAATTGGTACGAACAAAACCGATTGTCTAAAGGAACGTTGTAAACAATTGAAGCAATGGAGATATGAATATACAAACAATGTTAAAAATAAACATTAGTAAATATTCAGGAGCGTCAAAATAGAGTTTGATATATTCAAGTTATATAAAGATCATCAACTTTACAAAAGTGTTAGAGCAAAAACAAGAACAAAGTTCTTAAGAGGATTTAGCAAGATCGCCGCTAGCCGGGGCTCTTTATCATCTTCTTCTTCACGGATGTGGCATCTGTGCCCGCTCAAATAAATCCTAAAAAGCTCTCGCTCAGAATCCTTCTCGAACTCGCCAGAAAGTCGAACGAAGCGTAAGCGGATACTTCTCTTTAACGCTTCGGACAGCGGCGCCCCAAAGGCAAAGATTCGCCCAGAGTATCACAACTCGAGGCCTCGACCGCCTCCACAACAAATGGTAAGAGCTGCTTCGAACTCCGAGCATTACCTTGAAATCCTCCACCGTAGCTAGTAGCTAGCAAATTTCTTCGAATCTCTTCTCAAGCTCGATGGACATTTTGTAGTTTTCCACCGCGGCCCATATCTCCTTCTCGCGCTTAAGCCGCTGCTCAAGGCCTCATTCTCCTCCTTCTCAAGATCTTCTCTCGCCTCCAACAGCAAGTATCGCGCCCGTCGCGCTTAGTTTAATAGAACGCCCGGCCCGGCTCAATGGGTCGGCATGCTATTAGATTCACGGATCGCCTCACAAACCACCACGTATTTTCACAAAGACGCTTTGTCCTCACCACGCCGGGCCATCGAGAACTTCCAGGTCACCCATCCCGCACTACCCTGCAGTCAAACACGCTTAACATCGGGAGTTCTTGGCTTAGACGAGCTCTCCAAAAAGAAGACGATCTTGACGGTACGAAGAGTACCAATGAAATCATATCAAACATATCACACACACACACACACACACACATTTTTGCGGCCTGCATTACAACATCCCCACTTAAATACCCAACGCCCCTCGCTGGTGCACAACACATCCAGACCGTACCATCCGCATGCGAGATTCTAGAGGTGGCTCCTATCGCCTCAAGAGTGTCCCGCACTTGTCGCATAGCACCCTGGGCTCCCATACCCGGATCTGCCTCCGATATCATCTCAGAACGCCTCGGCCCACCACCGGGTCGTACGCATTAGATTTGATAGACCGGCCTCACAAACCACCACAGTCTTTTCAACACGCTTTTGTCCTCACTCAAAGTTCTCTACTGGTGAAACTTCCCTACCGGGGTCACCCATCCTGCATTCATTACCCCTGCAGTCAAGCACGCTTAACATCGGGAGTTCTTACTTTGCATTTGTGCCTCCGGTGCTAAGACGCATCTTCACGGTACGAAGAAGACTCAATCGTAAATCATATCAAACATATCACGCATTGCACACACACACACACACATATTTCAAGGTCGGGTATTACAAAGTTATTTGGACATCAAAGTCAAATCTCTCATCCTCTAACTTCTGGTTCTCGCCAGCCTCTCCGGATTTCGGGCAAAGACTGCTCATACTTCAAGGTAGCCCCAAGCAATCATCCAACAGGTCCTCTTTAGAAAGAGTTCAGTAGATCACCGAGCACGACCCATCACCAGTTTAACCTTCTCCCCTTCTAGCTTCGCTACCTTCTCTTCCAGCAAAGCCTCCTTCTCCGAGGGAATTTGAGCCTAAGCCTCGATTTTCAAAATCCAGCATGCTGCCTCGCCCGCCAATCCCGAATCCAAAGATTCCCGCCTAAAGTGAAATAAAGAAGAGAGGAAACGGTACTTGCAATGTGGGAACGATAACAATAAAAAAAGAAACAAGCCACAAGAAAAATACCGACCAAGCTTTACACATACCTCCC
This sequence comes from Lithospermum erythrorhizon, assembly GCA_019722365.1. NCBI lineage: Eukaryota > Viridiplantae > Streptophyta > Magnoliopsida > Boraginales > Boraginaceae > Lithospermum > Lithospermum erythrorhizon. The sequence continues at coordinate 59,698 of JADFUC010002205.1, read as the reverse complement.
CGGATGACATCCAAAGACTCCCAGAATCCTTCCTCGTGATAGTCTTCCTGTGAGTACGGGCCTCTACGGCATAAAGGATTGTATGTCACAAGCAACTTTGTTCCCTTCTCGATTTCCACCTCCTGCAGAAACGTAAGGAGGCCCCGTGAAATCGGCAGAGTGGCTAAAGATCCCCTCAAAGGATCGAACTCCGCTCGAGATCTCCCCTAGTTTCGAGCAACCCGCTGTCTCTTCTCTTTGCCTCGAGAAGACCCGCGGCGGCCTCTTTCTCACCGGTCCCTCCTTCGGCAGTTTTACAGAGAAGCGCGAAATGGATTTAAGATCGCCCGCGGCCATATTTTTGCATGACAACATTTGGCGGTGAGATCGGCCAGTACCTCGAGTAGATTCATTTATTTCTTTCTTTACCACCTTCTTCAACTTCTTAGCTATGTGTCTCTTTTCCTCAGATTCGGGTCCAAGTGGCATCACGTTTAGTGAGGCGACGCCAATAAGAACTACAATAAAGACCTTACAAAAAGTACAGATGGTCGTATGTCTAATAGAGAAAGTTTGTAAAGTCAAAGGGTTAGTATATACCCCGAGGAATGGGATTTGCGGAGGTATCGAACCCATGATCGTGAATCGATCGATGCCATCATCACTCTTCTTTCTCGGTACATCTTCCAAAGGGAAGCCCACTGTATGTTCTCAATTTTCGAGGTCGTCAATGCCTGGTTCTGCCTCCTGTCTATCCGCCCTATTTCCCTCAATCCATGCCTTGGGGATCCTTGAGTCCATGCCCCCCTTTACGTAGAACCACAAAGCATGCCATCGGGTCTCTTCGTACACCTTCCCCGGCTTCGTCATTCATTTAAGATGTTCTACTTCTTAGTATCATGAATTTAAGTGGGTCAATCCCTTATTTTGTAAATAGCCGATGTAAGAGAGAGACATATCGGGCTCTACCTTTAACGAGCCCACATATTACGTGTGGAAGACCAAGTAGTTATAGCGCCCAGCGAAGCTTGGCCGTGTGGTACGGTTCGTGAGCTGTAAGAAATTGGCTGGGTGAAACGGGCAGAGGGAAACCGGCTCCACACATGAAATCCTATATACATATATGCCAGTCCACCCCGGACTTAGCGGATCTACCTCATCCCCCCCCACAACCAAGCGGCCGGTATACTGCCGAACCCGGTAACCTCATCTCTACAAGTATGGGAACGAAGAAATACTTCTGAAAGGGGAAGCATGGGAGTAGTTTAATTTTAACAGAAGAGAATCAAGGAGCATTTCTGGGAAGCTCACCTTTCCTTGTCTTTATCCTCTGTGTGTGGTGTACGGACGACGGAGTAGCCTCGCCGGTTACGGGACATCGACCCCCTTTATGTTCTCTTCTTCTTTTGGGATCAAAGAGGCTTCGAGCAACAAGTGAGAGACATCGAGGCCGCCTCTGCCCCTAAAAATTTAGTCAGAATGGCGAATCAAAAAGAAAGCATTACCAAAGATACTCGCATAAATAAGTGATTTACCTCGGCGCTTGTCTCCGCTGCTAGCCATACTCATCTACTGTACCGGTTCGCCGCGCCACCTCGTATAATTTCGCGAGCTAGAATTTCCAAAAGAAAGTTTTAGTGTCCTCAAGACACGCTAACTTCCGAGGAATTAAAAAATATATCAATACTAACGCTAGATTTCTCAAAAGGATAAATAGAAATTCCATTATTTCTCTAAAAGGAAAAACCCCAAATTTCCCCCTTACAGGGCAGATCTAAAAGCCTTCTAAGACACCTCGATTTGTGGGTGGCATCGTGAGGAGGCATATGAGTTCCTCTACACGCAGTAACCCCACTCTTACCAAATATACGACGGCCGGCCGCTGACCTTCCGATTCGGATTTTAAACGTGGGAAAATTCATGAAGACGACTTTCGCGAGTATAGCCGCCAAAAATTTCATGTGAAGCTGTAGCGAAAGTGTTCGAAAAATGCAGTCAGCGGAGAAGACGGCTATAAGAGAAAATTTCGCTTAAAGGTTTTTCTCGCCGAGAGGAATATGGTGGAAAGCAAGGCGAGCATTAAAAAGTTGAAAGCGTCGTACCTTTATAGCCGCTGGGGGGAGAATCCAAAAAGGCTTCTTTGCCTTTTGATGATAAGGGCATTGCATACATACGACGGGTATCCCACAAAAAGTGGAATTAAACGCTTTGTACCTTTTGAAATCGACTCGACATCTCATCCATGTCGCATTAACGGGCGAAAGTGTCGACATTACTTTTATACTCCAAGCACTCCAGTGAACGACGTGAACCGCCTATTTTTTACTCGTGGCCCACCAAAATAAGCTTAACGTGGGCTCGGCCCAAGAAAAAGTGCCAAAAGTCCCCTTTCTAAGATACCCTAAATGTTGTCATCTGCTTCAACTATGATTTATATAGACTTTCGCAATCCTTTATAAATATCCCAACATTCATTTCACTAAAGCTAATGCCACTTTTTCTCCCCATATCTATTATCCACTTTCAAATAACCTCGTTTCTAATCCTCGATCACCGCAGTTGGCTTAAGCCAACGAAAAGCCATACTTTCAGAATACCGGGCGGACCTTCTACACTCCCTCTCAATGATCCTAGCTGCTGGAGACAGATTTCCTTACCAAGTGCTACCTCCGCTAACCATCTCAACCCGAGGTACCAAAATATCCAAAAGTCCGTATAAGGAATAAGATTCTAAATGGGTTACTCCTCAATGGGTTTAAAATCATCGCATCAAACGTAAATATGTTTTCTGCCTCTTTTAATTATTGTTTATACAACTAAGAAATTTATCATGTAGATTGTGATTCAAATAATATTGTTAATATTATTTATACTAAACATCAAATTTTGTGTGACTTTTGAGGATTGCCACTGGCTTAATATAAGCCCTGAGCTAAATAAAGGCAGCGGTGATGGCAGTCGGGTTATTTGGATTCATCGTCCATAGCTACAAGGCGTAACGGGAAAAGGATATACAATGCTTCCTCATCGATAAAACTAGCTTTGCAGATGGTCCTAGTAATAGCCAGTGTACTCACCTGTATAATTTCTAATAAGTTGTTATATATAAAGATGGATCGCGTTGTTAGCACGCCACGGCCCATACATCCTTGTTTCTTTTTAATAAAAAACTCCTATAAATTAATACTCGATTAAATAAACTCTCCAAAATAATATTCTTGGTCACTCGACTTTAACAGGCGGCTAAATTAATAATTCGTGATTTTTCTTCTCTTTTTTTCCAATTATCAACTACCGTAAAAATTGATCACGCCAATCGCACGAACGTCCATACGCCATCGCTCATCTCTACAATCCATGCTTACTTTATTTGGCTTTTTCGATAAATTAATACTGACATTTAATAACATCTCCAAGATACCGACTTCGGTATATAGCTAAATTAATAATTGTATTTTTTTTGTACCTTTTTATTTTTTTTTTCATTTTTTTCTACAATTATCAACTATCAAAACTGCTAAATTAATACTCATCCTTTAATAAACTTTCTCGATAATATGTTTGGTCAGCCATTTACTTGGAGTAGTGTGCTTGGTTTATTTTTTTTATTCGACTAGGATACAAAAAAGTCGATTATTTAATAAACTCTCTAAGATAATATTTTACTTGGCCCACTCACGATAAGGCAAGCAATTTAATAAATGCGTTTTTCTTTCTGCTCACTTCATATATATATATATATATATATATATATATATATAATATAATTATCAACTACATTAAAAACTCGAGAAATTAATAATGATTATTTAATAAACCCTAAGATAATATTTTTGTCCGTCCCGACTGAGGATGTGTGGTAAATTAATAGATTATTTAATAAATTCTCTAATATAATATTTTTGCTCGGTCCCGACTGCAATGGAGCGCTAAATTAATAATTCGCTTTTTTCGCTTAATTTTTACAATTATCATATATTGTAGACATTCTATTATTTAGTGAACTCTCTAAGATAATATTTTTGCCGTCCCGACTCGTGAATAGGTGTCAAATTAATAATTGTGGCTTTTTTTCCGCTCATTTTTCAATTTTTTACAATTATCAACTACAAAGATAAACTCGAGCAAATTAATAATACTGCATTATTCAATAAACTATCTAGGATAAAGTTTCGCGCCCCAACTCTATGTGACGCTAAATTAATAATACGCCAAAATTATAAGTTAAGACATTTTTAATAATTTTCAACACTAACAAATGTTGGTTGATCGTAAATATTTCACGATATAATAACTAAGCAATTCTCGTATTAGTTTGTCCCGATATGGCGCTTAATTAATAGTTCGTGGTTTTTGATCTTTTTCATTTTTTTCTCGCAGCTTATCGCCAGCGTAAAACTCCAAAAATTAATACCGATTCTTATGTTAAACTCTCTAAGATAATATGCTTTGGCCACCACGACTCACGACTGGTGTCAGTTTATTTTTATACCTCACTGATAAAACTCGATGGTTTAATAAACTCTCTAAGATAATATTTTACCGTCCCGACTGCATAGCGCTAATTCTCAATAATGTGCCAGGCTCTTTTTTCTTCATTTTTCATAATATGTATTTCGAGACATGGATCGATACAAAACCCGCTCTTAGAATATTGAGATGGATCCGAGAGTATCGGTAAGATCCAAAGCCATATGGAAATATTAGGGTTTACGCTTACTATGGGCCGGCTCGGCTCCAAGCATTTATTGTGCTTACGTTATTCAGTTTTATAAATATCGGACACTTCTAATACTTTCGATCCATTTCAATATAGAGTAGATTGATGAATTGCTCCTATTAATATCCCCACCGCTTTTTCCATGACTTTATCCTCTACTGATCCTGCTTCTATAGATGACCATTTTGTGATATTTGTCTTTATTAGCATTCAAAGGAAATCTCATTAGCATTGAAAGGCAATCTCAAATAACAATGAATCTTTGGCTTAAACTTTATAAGTAATCATGTATTCTCTCCCCCTTTGGGGATTTTATTAATATATTTTCCACTTTCGTCCTTCGTACTGTTCTTTTATACTATACACATCTTTTACTTGATGCTTTGTTTTTTTGGGCCTTTGTTTTATGTCTGTTGGTATTTACTTTTCATGTCGTCGGTGCTCACCGAATTTTTAGGTCGTGGGAGTGATCTCAAACTGCCAACGTGTGATAGGTCCCTACCTTAAAGAGTTTCGTGTCAGTGTCTATTCTATATCCCGGATCCTCCCTAATGCATTTCAAATTAAGCAACGGATGTGGTCCTCACCTTAAAGAGTTTGGGTGGTCCCCGTCATTCCGTGTCTTCGATCCTCCTCATGCTTTTATGCATGCGGCGGACGCGGACCTTTCTCGTCAGCGGATTGCAGGCCACTAGACATCTCCTTTACCTTAAAACCTCATCCTTGCCCAACGCAGTTTTATCTGGGTTCTATGTCAATGGGCGGTAAAGATATACTCCAATATTTAGATAGATTTACATCAATTTTCTTGTTTTATCGGTCTGCTCTAGGCAACCGGGCATAATTGATACTCTACCCACATAGAACTTTTTCCAATATTCAAGATAGTTTTAACTGAACCAAGTCTTTTATTCATAATAAAGGGAATACAAAAAATGAGTTTAAGCAGTATTTCCTCGTGATATCTACCTACAAATGTCAACTTCAAGTTTCCAGTTCATACGCACGCCCCCACAACTACTCCGCCGTGACAACATACGGGCCTCCCCCGGGGACTCCAAATTTTCCAAGTTCTCCATGTCGACGCGTTTCCAACCACTGCACTCCCTACCGGGAATCGCTTGCCCGAACCTTGTAAATAGCCGCTACTTTACCCTTGTACCGAGCCATCTTATCAACCGCGACATCCATTTTTTCCTCCAACAGTCCAAGCCGGTACCGCAGCCCCCTCGCTATGGTCAACTCCATCATAAAGATGACACTCTCGAGCGGTTTCCAAGCGAATTCGATCAAAACAGGCATCGGATCCATACAAATTCAAATCAAGGGGTCTCCTCTCTCGCGACGGGATTTGGAGTCGCCCGAAGCGACCATGCTTAACGTGAGCTCCCCGGTCCCAACAACAACCTCCTCATCCCGAGCATCTTCGCCTCCAGTGTTCTCGGAAGATCTCCTACTATATCGACATACCCTTACTGTAAAAAAGGTACCCGACACAAAGATTCCGACTATTATCTCGCTGGGAGGCCGAATTATGTAATGCTAGCATGCTCCTCCGACATTACGAGTCAAGCATCTCCGGGACACGATCCTCAAGCATCCTTGGCCACAGGCCAAAATATCCCCCGAACGCACACATCTGGCCAAGATTCTCCTATTGATTTAGCTTCCACATTACGTTTCCTACGCATCTTCCTCGATCACACCATTCCTAAAGCGATATAGCCTAACAATGATCGAAAGATCTCCTGCAGGACCCCATCCAATGTATACCCTAAGCTCCGCCTCCTGATCTTAATAACCACCGAGGATCTCCGGTAGATCTCTGCTTATCGTGAGTCCTACGTATAGCTCGATACCACGGCTCGACTTTCCCTCACCGGGCCCGTAGCATTATCCATCACTTCCTTCATCCGAAGGCTTGTGCCGCCTCTTTCCAATCAGCGGAATCGAAATCTCATACTGCGTAGCCAATCGAGATAACAGATCCGCCTCCTCGATTCCTCTCCCAAGAAATACGCCTCCATCCGACACGATCGAAAAGTCCGCCAAATTTTGAAACATTTGCGTATATCCTATCGCCCTTTCTTTCTTTTGCTTCATCAATTTTAAAAATCGCCATTCACGGCCTCACCAACAACCGAAAACTGGCCCATGGACGCGCTCTACCCCCAAAGAATTTGCTATCGATACTCACCCTCATCAAGCTCGCCGGGACGTGAAAGTTTAATCTTGTGAGCGCATTTCACTTTATGACCGTGACCATATAGTAGCATTCCCGGCTCCTAAATCGCTGCCGGGATCGCTGCACCTTGCGGTTAGACTATGCACAACCTGGCGAATAGTCAAAGAGAATGCCGATCAAGCGCCTTTGTAAAAATTTAATACAAATTTCATCAAAAAAGGATACTTTTTAGCAATTTGTAAACAAAGTGAGGAATGTGTTTTAAAGTAATATTTCTTAATTCTCTTTAAACAGTCATTTGATTTAATATATTTAAATACAATTACAAAGGTATATCAATCAAATAACATGATTCAATCAATGCGGAAGATAAACAACTTGCTTTAATTTATCAAATCAAATATACAAATAGAAACTTAATCATCTTTACCTTATAATTAAGTGTACAATCAATATCACAATCAAGCATATAATAAAATTCTAACAATTCTGGCATATAAATAATATGAACAATAAAGTAAAGCAGTAGTGGTTAAGATGCAAACTCAAACGGTGTTTAACGAGCTCGCAAACCTACCCCTACAACTCGGGATTTTGAAATGTAACCTCCTCGTATATATTATCTGGTGTTCAACAACCCGTGGCGTTCAATCAAGAAACCCAATATATACCATCTAGTTAAACCACTAAACCACCTAGTTACGCCTCTAGGAAACCACTCGAGAACTCCTCAAGCGACCTCGGAAAATCCTCGAGCGTTCAAGAGCATATATTTTGATGACTAGCAATTTAATTTCTGCTGTTTGTTTATAAGAAAATCACTATTACTATATAATCATAATAACAATTGCTTGTTTCCATTTTGCTACGTAGATAGTTCGCTTGTTTCATTATAAGCATAAATATAATTCGCTTGTTCCATCTTAAGTACGGTAAGCGTGTTCGGGTTGGCAGCTGCAATTTTTGCCCCTTCATAATATTTAACACTAATTAACAACCACAAAGTAACAACATTTATTTACATATCAGATACTAATTTGTCAAATTTTTAATTGTAGCTACACATTACAAAAGGTGCATTTAACCACGCTGCCGCCAGAGATATCGTTGCACCGGAGCAACACGCTTTAGCCATTTTCTACTATTATTTAATGTTTATTCTCTATGTAATTAATTATTTAATTAATCCACTTTTTACTCCTTCCTTTTTTATCAAATTATTTTCAAAGACGAATCTAATGCATATAAATTCTATATTTATTAAAATAACGAAAATTAATAATTATAATAATTGTAATAATAATAATAATAATAATAACTTTACCTTATCTAAAGACATCAAGCATACCTAAAAAACATGTAAAATGTGTTTTTATTTTGATATCAATCAAAGATTACTTATTATTATCGCGAATTTGTCGACTACTTCCACACCTCCTGACAAGAAGTGGTTTCGATGTCTCGCTTGTTTTTAAATAACTCAGCCATCTTATGTTCCGTCTAACAAAGGACCGGGTACTGACCATTCCCTGGGCTAACTCAGAATATACATTGCCGCCAGCAGATGGTTCGAAAAATAATTTCTTGAAATCCCAAGGAGAATCCCTCAACAAATTCAACCGAGATCAGAGATTGCAATAGATATCGTTATATGTACATGACGCAGATGAAAACTTGATAAAATTTAGCTCAACGACATGCCAAAAATATTCCATATCTTATTCTCGACAAAGCGTTAGTAGAACTGCAAGCACTGGCCAAGGCCTGGGCCAAGTATGTATTTCTTTTCAAGGTATGGACATTACATCGGCATTTGCCCGAGCACTCGATAGAAACTATTTTATGAATTAATTAGTTAGAAAAAAATAGTAAATACGAAGAAAATTGGACAAATTAAAAATGATTTACCATCCTTGTGTACCAATACCAACCCAACTCAACAACCTTCTAGCAAAGCACACTGTCGGGGACTAGCAATCTCGTTAATCAACCTGACAGCCACCGAGCTCACTTCCAAGTAAAGCAAAACCACCTACTCGTGAACCCTATGCTAACCTTTTCTCAAAATAAAAGTTGTACTTCAACAAGATAATCCCTCAATGGATTAGACAAAAGTATTACAATTTTGACTCTATATAACTCCTTAATGAGTGGATGAAGTTGAAGCTTGTTTTAATCTCCTTGTTGAGTAGATATAAACTTGATCAAGCTTGTTTTGTCTCTTGAGCAATTCAACAAACACATTCAATGCTCCTTCTTTATCACAATCTCTACATAAAAAGTTAAGCATAATTATAGTCCAAAATCTAGAGGATAATCAAAATTGAAGCTTATTCTATGAAAGATTTTGATGTTCAAAATAAGAGAGATTTGCCTTAGAAATGTCTAACAAATATGTGAGAAAGCGGCTTCTATTTAAGAAATGGATTGAGCGAGGTTTAACGGTGTAAAATCGAGCTTAAACGGTAAAACGGCTTATTCTCGAACCCTATCGCAGTTCCGATGTAAGTCCCGACGCCCACCATCATTTTATTAAAAATCGGGTCCACGATCGGGCTTCCATGTCCCGATGCGGCACCTTACAATCCAACATAAAAACTCATTTCCCGCTTTGTTATAATTCCGATTTTGATGATTCAAAAGCGTTGGAAAGGTAATTTAACACCCTTTAATAGTATGATATCAAACCCCACTTTTATAAACATTATAATTTTCAAAATATTTTCTTTTGAAAAAACATTCTTAAAACTTTGAAACGGTTAACAACTTTTGTCAAAATGATTTGAAAATATTCTCGCATGGTGCTTCAACTAAGATTATTCAAGACACTTTAAACTATTATTGGAAGCTAATTTTTACCTTTATAAGAGCTTTGCATCCATAGTACCATCACTCGACATCTTTAACACTCTTGAATTCTCTTCGTCTTTGAATCCATTTGACATCGATCGCTCTTTCAAGATTCGACTTTCAATGCCAACGGTCTTATGTCATAAAGAAGCATATCACTTTGAAGTCCTTCGCAAACATCTTCAATAAGACTACATAAAAACACTTAATCACACATGTTAGATAAGTGAAATCAATGTTTTAGTAATCATCAAAAAACAAAGAAGTACGCATATATACCCAACATCGCAGACGATAACAACTGCACTGGCCAACCAGCCAACCAAAGTTGACTAACTCGGCGCCTCATCCGGCCTACATTCCACCACGAAGTCCACTAGGTCCTGAGCTTTTATACTCATCCATGGATTGTACCGTAGATCAAATTCACTCAAATCGTGGCCCATTTGACCATTCCGCCTCGCACTGCCGGTTCTCCAATATTCCGTCGTAGCCGCTGATCCGTAATCACCTCTACCAGATGCGTCTCAAAATAATATTTCAACTTTCGGGAAGCAACAATCAAGGCATACACCAGTTTCTCCTTATCGTGGATACTGCCTCGTAGTCTCTCTTATAACCCGATCGACATAATACACCGTCACGTGACCTCTCCTCCTACAAAGCAAAGATTAACGCGCTGCACCGGAAAGGCCGCCCGGAGGCAGTACCCATTTAAGTGACTTCTCTCCCGACATGTACAACAAATTGATGACAACATCCTCTCTCTCGCCAGCCCTCCCCGGCTCCTTCCGTTAATCAAGTGTGCTAAGGGGATTTTAAAAAATGCTTAAGTAAAAGTTGTTTATTTTGTCGTAATTCTCTGTTAAAACTCTCACATAATCACAAAAAAACTATGAAAATCCTAGTATTGAAACGTGACAATCTTTTAGGGACGAAATGAATATGAATGAAATTCATATTGAAGTTAGTATTGAAAGAGGCATAATAAAGTTAATCGACGAAAGGCCAAGCAAAAAGAAAAGTTAAGAATGAAAGTGTCTTAATTAGACACAATTTTAGATACAGGTAAAAACATACTCCCTCTATCCCTAATTGATAAGGGTGTTGATTTTGGGCAAAGTTTTAGTGAAATCAAAGTCGTTATCGCGATCATCATTTTATGAAATATCTAAATCGTTCCTATTTAGTTCAAAAACGTGGGACGGAAAGTCAGTTTCATGAAGTTAAATTTAAATTTTCTTAAATCTTTATGCCAAATAAAATATCTCTAGCACCCTTCACAACTTCTTTGTTTAAATAGCATCCTCCTCATATAAAAAGATAAAACTACCCTCCCCTTTCATATTTTTTTAAACCAATTATTTCCCTCCCACGCCACTGCCACCACCCCCGCCTCCCAAACTCCCTCTCTTCCACCACCCAACAACACTACTCCCCAATTTGCGCCCTAATCGGACCCCCATCCCCCCCACCCGCGAGTCTAATCGCACCCCCATGGGCCTCCACAATTTGTACCTCCCTTCCCTCAGAAACCTTGTACCTCCCCTTTAATTTTTTTCCTGCACTCAAAAAAGAATATTTTTAAAGGCATGGGATTGGGAGTTAAACATTATTGAGGGGATTATGGTAAGGGCAAATGAGGGTTTGGCGAGAGGCGCATGTAGACAGTGGCAGTGCAACGGGATCTGGGGTAATCAAAGTGCGCGATCATGAGCAATTAATGCGGTCATGCGAGGGATTGCATGTGGTGAAAGTTCGAAGAATAGGAAATAGAAGAAGAAAATAGGAGGGGGTAGTTTAATATTTTTATATGGGATGGTTGTTATTTTGACAAATGATTTGAAATGGATGCTAGATATTAATAAAGATGGTCAAAGAGTGCTACTTAGCCAAATTTCTACTTGGTTGGTGTTGTTTGCCATTTATCATCATTTTTTACGGGATCTTTGGTATAGCTTTTCTTTTTCAAGGCTTGACTAGTAACTGTTAAAACATTATTGGGTTCATATTAAAATCAAGTCACCATAAACGGAGAAATTAAAATTTTTATTTTATGATTGTTATGAATATAATGAAGAATAAAGTAAAATATAGAGAAAATAATAGACAAGGAGGAGGATGATTATTTTATTGTTTCTGTAATTGTCTTATATATAATACAATGAGTGCCTATTTATAGGCTTCCAATATATATCATACAAGATAATTACTTGGTAAATAAGTAACTTGGTAAGCAAGTAACCTAATAACTTCCTAATCAATTCATCTCCCTTCTTAGTGGACAAAACATTCACAATATTTTCATAACACTCCCCCTTGGATGTCTAATCAACAATAATATGTCTCGTTAAAACCTTATTAGGAAAAACCCGTCTGAGGATAAAAATCCAGTGAAGGAAAAATAGTGTATTATTCTTAACATACAAATACAATGTTGCGTCATTGAAATCTTATCAGGAAAACCCATTTTAGACAAAATCTTGATTAAGAAAAAATCGTACAATGAGTATTAACTCCCCCTCATGACCACATACTTGACATCATTTCGTCGACATAGTCTTATACTTCTGGATAACTTTTCGAATGTTGAGGAAGGAAGTGATTTAGTGAATATATCTGTCAGATTATCACAAGATCGAATTTACTTAAAATTGATTTCATCGTTCTTCTGAAAATCATGGGTAAAGAAAAACACTAATATATTTTGTTCTACCTCCTTTGACATGTCAGTACTTTAACTGTGTAATACATGTACAATTATTATAATAAAGATCTTCGGGACGAACTTTCATATTAAATCACATGTAATATGGATCTGCTGGATCATATTAACATCAAGCATTCGTATAACCAATTGTTTAGAAATTGAATATGTTTTACTCGAATAATATCATATTCATTATACATTTTTAACTTCATTTTAATGCCTTCGTGGTAGTGAAAGTGTTCTATCTTATAATAGATTAATAACAAATAATATATCTGGTCTTGTTAACCAGCAAGATACATTATTGCTTCAATAACACTTATATATGGTACTTCGGGACTAAATAATTCTTTTTGCATGTTCTCTTGGCATTAATGGGCCATTGTTCACATCTGGTGATATTATAATTGTTGGATACTCAATGTGACTTATCAACAATGTTTCATCTCAAATTTCTTCTTCAAGAAGTTTACAACTCTTGAAAGCTCTTCAGGAGTTCCAATAATGTTTAAGTCATAAACATAAATTATCATTTTCATAAAATTTTCTTCCGGTCTTTACATGTAAATAAAATGCCATGTAAGAGCATTTGTTTAACCAACTTTGGTTAAATAGTCACTAGAAAAATCCTGTAGGACAAAAACCTAGTGAGATAAAATATTATATTCTCTTTAGATATGCCTCAGGTAATTGTCTCATAAAAAACCTTACCAAGAAAATCCAATGGGAAAAACTTAGTGAAAGTGAAAGAGCAATGCAAATCAGATTCAAGTGGTGTAATACTTAATTAATTCATAATATAAATTATAATAAAAATGCAACCAAGAACCCCAAGTTGTATAAAAATTAGGCAAAAGTGCAATTTAATCATCACCTATGTTCAAAGGACGGGAACCATTTCATCACTTATGTTTGGGGTGGTCCCACATCATCACTTATGTTTTAAAACATATCCAATTTAAGCATCGCCATTAATTTTTTCGCGGTATTTTGTCAATTGCTCATGTCGATTTATACTTTCAATTCGTAACTTGATATCAAGCTTATATGGTCCTCCCCATCTCTTTATCAATTCCGGTGTATCATTCAATGATTTATATCCTTTGATCAACTTATATGCGAACATACAGTGTACTCAAGATTAACGCATCTCACTCAAGTCTAAGCAGAGTCGACTTTTAGTTTATCTTTGCAAGATTAAACTCTAGCCTTGTTAAAGTCCTTTTCACAAGTATCACTCAATTGTTTGTTATCCAAAATATCATGTCCTTCAAGAAGAATAGAATGACATTCACCTAATCAAAATCACCTGATAGATGGAAATATGCAGGTGTCCACATTAAATGTGACATCCACTTCTACTCATATAAAGCTCAAAGAAAACAATTTTGAAACATCAACTATCTTGGGCTTTGAGGATTAAAATTACAGGTTTTATAATAGGCAAATTTCAACATTACACAAGAGTTCAAATTATCTTTTCTTTGTCCTTGTCTCCCTGCTACTACTATATTTCAAGCTGTGGATCACGATCTAAAATCATGCGAGTCAAAATGCCTAATACACCGAAGGCTTAAATTATACCTATTATTTTGATTTTACAACAAATCATTTAAGATATAAGGTTTAATTCAAACTCCTCTTCTATTTCGTTGTTATTAAATATCCTTCTTTGTTCTTACTATTTGAAATAATCTAAATTAATCATTAACTTCAAATTATAGTTCTTTGTGCTCAACTTTACAAGCGACAAGCGAACCAAATAGATAATATTGCTTTTGTCTAGTTATACAAACCACAAGTTTATGATTCATCATAATTCATGAACAGAGTTCACTTTGCTGATGAACTAAATACCGATTTATTACGTTCAAACGTAGATACACAACATTCAAGGTCATCCAATAGTTTTCTCAATTGCGTTATAAAAGAGAGATTCAACTATTTTAATATTTGCTTTCATGGCTAAGAGACAATATAACATATTCGTCTTCATAGCATCATCACCTTCGATTGAGATCCAAATTAATTGCCTCTCAATCGCATTATGTGACATCGTTCACTTGAACAAAAGTTCATGTAACATATCCACATGATCAAGTCAAGTCTTAAGCTCGACGGTATTTAATGGTTGTCCTTTTGTCACAGACAATAACCATTTTTCAATGGTTTATGGGTTGAAAATTTACTTTAGCATTTATAACAATTATATATTACCACGTTTTATGGATTTCTCCTTAACTCTCGCTCTTATTTCACACATAATAAAGTTATGTTTTAACTAGCCCAATTAATGGTAATCATAAAGGAAAATATGCAATCATAGATAAATAAGTAAATAAAAACATCAACATATTACAAAAAAATGAAAATATTATACTCATACTAAATCTCACAAAAACATACAAGTGAGTCCAAGATCCATCAGCTTGGAATCCAAACGCCACACGACATACATTTTGAATCCCAAGACAACGGTAGACAATCAATCGCTGCATCACGACACAACTCTTGGCTCACTAACACTCCTACCAGGCGCTAGCCGACAACGTATCACCGAGCCCACAACGCTAATGAAATCACCCGGCAAGAACCAATTAAACCAACTCATTACTTGGAATTATCATCCGAAAAGCCAACGCTATGGAAATCACTTCAACAGCATTTATCCATCGCTTACGGCTCCATTACCCATACCGTAACACCCGCCATCACAGCGCCCGGGATGCCGCGACGAAGTTTCACAACTTTAAAATTGCTCGATACGAGCGCTTAAATTTTATGGCGAGATTAATATTATTTGTTATTATGCTTAACATGCCATATAAAGACATACTCAAGCACATGCAGACATCATGACAATAAAAACAAATAATACACATTTAGAGATATACGACATTTAATTCTAAAAGAAATACAAATAATAAACCTTTATATTACAACACTTAATAATGTCAGCGACTAGAGCTCCTTCTCGGCTCTTGGAAACCTCCAATTTGTCACGCGAACAACATCTTCAATACCTCCACGCTTGTACATTTATTTATTAATCCAACTAAGACAAAGACGAAGCTCATGTGAAATAAAATAAATAAATAAAATAAATGACTCACAGTCGTGGTACAATGTATAAACTATTCCGCATACCGTAGATTACATATAAATACAATTCAGTCATATCGTAAGATATCCCCTTTCCATTTCTATTACAATATATAATAATAAACGAACACATAAACATACGCATTCAATATATATTAAATGGCAATTGACACTGACTCATGAATTTCATTTAGCAAATTTAACGCTATTAAGTATTTAAATAAATATGTTATTAATACATACAAGATTGCACTCATCACAATAAAACGCTATCAATTATATAATAAAATGCAATAAACACTAATTATGAGGTCAATAAATATTTATCAATCAATCGAATTTTAACATGACACAATCATATAGAAACTTTTCATTTTTATTATACAAATCAAATTAATGAAATAAATATACAATTTAAACGTGATAAGAAATAAATTCAAAATCGACTCATAATTATATATTCATGAAATATATATATATTATTAAAATGCATTAATAATCATATATAAATATTGTGTTCAAATAGTTACAATAACAATTTCATTTATAAAATAAAAAATATTATTACAATACTATTTCATATAAATATAATAAGATAAAAACTTGCAAGTTTTATCTAAACATATTTTATATTTTTAACTGTAGATTATTACTATGATTATATCCTTAAATAAATACATTTATAAAAAGGATAAATAATAAACGGATTATCAATTAAATTCTATTATCATTAAAATTGATAAATTTACAATTATCATAATAATAAATGACAATAAGTACACAAAACTCGAAATGAATTATTTCAAAATGTGATTAGGGTTTTGTAACAACAAAATCAATGGGCACGCGACAAACGACCGTCTCCGGCCCTCTCCGTCAACACGCTACCGTGCTAGGCCGGCCCGTATACGCTGCCTACGGCGTTTAACGCCCAAGCCAATTACCTGGACGCTGCCATGGAGAGCCGAAGGTTCAGCCCATTTTTACAAAAATTTCGCTTTTGCTTTAATTCAAATTTTTGTAAACAACGATTTGAAGGTCTTAAACATATCCAAAATTCCGAATTCATACCGTATATTTCACACAATTGTCTTGAACATTTCCAATTGAATTTCGTAGAAACAATTTACCGACAAATAGTTATACAATAAACACTCCTAATTCATTAAATTATTTCGACACTTCAAAATCCAAAAAATTCTCAAATTTCGCATAATATTCGGCCCCTTCCGAGTACATGCAAAATTGGTGAAATTTGGCAATAATTTAAACACCTCAAATCCATAAAAACCAAATTGTTTTTAATCAAAATACGTTTTAAAAACCCTTTCAATTCATGAAACACAAATTTAAATTCAAATCATCAAAAATTCACAATATTTAATTTAATTGAAAATCAAGATATAACACCTAATTTAATCACGAATCATTTTTTCGTAACATAGTCAAGAATATATAATATGAAATCGATATAAATTGTGTTTATAATAAAATTATATATAATCAGAATCGAAATTATATCACTTAAACTCTAGCCATGATGCCACTGTTGGTATTACGCAATTTATTCATAATATAAATTATAATAAAAATGCAATCAAGAACGTATGTGTATAAAAACGATTGCAATACATTCATACAATAAACAAATATACATATGAATAAAAGGAGGACTTACAAAGTCAACGCAGCGGATGTTCAAACCTTTTCCACATGACCTCTTTCGATCCTCTTAGCACCCAAGCGATGCCTCAAATAGGCAAGGAAAGATGAAAATGAAAGTACAGTGCTTTTTCATTTCATCTTTTCCTTTAAATACCCCATTTTAAGTTTCACCCCGAATAGCTCGACTAAATAAATGGTTAACTCGGGCAGTTCGCTAACCAAACTTATCAGCTCTCAGGCAACTTACCGTGCTTACTAATGAGCTTCTCTCGTTAAACCTTCAATTGAACTAACAAGTTAATTGATTCGGTTTTATCCAATTTGTATTTTACACTTATCGACGTAAAATACTCGATTGGGTGTCTCGTTGATTTCAATCAACTCCCAATTTAGCAATCGTGATTTAATTCCATATAATGAATACGACTTAACGCTATTATATGTGCGAATTTCCTCGCCTGAGCATTATTAGGCCGTATAATAATATAATTGACCATTATAATTATTATATTGATTACATGCATGGGATCTAGTACTTCTGGCATAACTCTTTATATTATCAAAGGAAGTTCCAATTCTAGTAACTAACTATTACTATTTGAATTAGTTCGAAAATTCACATATTTAACTATAATTAGTAAATGAATTGTTACAACAATTGTTGCAACGGGCATAATTACAGAAATAAAAAATACTTTGCTTTCCAACAAGAAGTCTCCCCGATTAGATCATCATCAATCATCGCATTATCGTATCTCCCCTCACGGTAATCGCATAAATTATTCAAGTAGAATATCCAAATAACGCCATGTGCTATTTGTCAATATCGCATTTATTACGCAATCATGCATCGCTTGTATGATATACATTAGAATTGGTACTTCAAGACTGAAGTTCATACCTTCTCCGGATGAGATATCAATTATTTCTTATGAATCTCATTTAATTTGAGACTAAAGATTTTTATCATGTATCAAATATGATATGAATTTATACTACGCTTCAATTGTCATGTATATATATGTTTACAATGTATTTAATTCCAAATATATCTAGATATCTTGTCTCGACAATTGAGAATTTATAGAAAATTAATTTCAATTATATGTTTAATCAAGCTTCAGATAGATTCCGCATCCTTTATTGCTCTTCATGATATGTGTTCTCTTCATCAGATGCAATATCTATTGTCGACAATCTTTTTTCTTTGGTTCCACCATACCGTCATAACCGAGATTCTCATTATATTCATAATTTGCAAATGTCTTCTGCATATTGCTCTGAAGCTTATTCATACATATATTATTCATCTACCTCTTTCCTGAAAGCGATATTCTTCTGTAATTCATCTTCAATGCCATATCTTCAATGACGGAACTATTTCATCTACAATGGTTCTTCAAGAACCTATACTCTAGTTTGAGGTTTACAACCCGATATATTATTTCATTATTATTCGAGGTCGAATTTGTTTGGTAGTGAAATTCTGCTTTATATTATCCTTGAACTGTTTTATGTTATTCTTGAACTTCGAAGTTCATATTTATTCATCTCGAGGATCATCAGCATAGATGTAGATATTTCATTTCAAGATAGATTATTTTTAGTTGTATATTATTCTCCCCCTCAATATTGAAAATATTGATATATCGCAATGAAAAAGTACTTCACTTATATAGATATATATATACTTTCTAGGTATAATATTTCCAAGTATATATACCTTCTAGGTATAATAAACATTTAAACTATTCATATCTTGTACATATAGTTGAAAATATATAATGCACGAGTAATTAAGAGGATAAAATATTTGGTTTCTCGACTCAAATCAATTATATTTGGGAGTCTATGATAATTTGGCCTTCGATGCTTAACAAAGTTGTCACTTTTATGTGGTAACATTTCCCAACAATCAATTGGCGGTATTGCATGTAGTTCAACATGCCCCAAATAGTCAACTGGGAGTTTACAACATGTAGCTCACATAAATTTTTTAAACTCAATAATTTGTTGACCCCTTAATGAGTGTCGAATCAAATTTTCAACAATTCTTTCGCATCGAAATTGATCCGGGATTTATCTAATGTGTCATGTCACAATAATAAAGTTTATAATTATCAAACTTCTGGTTTGATAGGAAGTTTATTTTAATACTGCACATATGTGTGTTACTTCTGATAACAATATTGTGGCTCTTCGGGAACCATCGATTGACTTTGCTTCACTTTTGACAAATATTAGCTCTTCTGGAGTCCTCAATACTTTTGTTACATTATTGAAAAATATAAACTCTTCTAGAACTTACTACTTATTAAACTAATATTAAGATCTAAGAAAAAAATCGACTCCATCAATGCATCTTGAATCGCCTCCATCTGATGACGACACTTGTCGCAAGCTGAAATATTCTTTTATATAAATTAATCTCCGATTTTAAATTGTATTTTTGACAATAAATATATATTTAAAAAACAAAAAATATATCAATATTTCACATTTTTTACCCTCTATAAAAGAAGACCAGTTTCACTTTATTTGGACACGAAAAAAATTTCAACATTTTCTTCATAATAATATGATAATTAAATATAAGAGACAATGTATATATGTGGTGGGGTATATTGAGTGATATATAGAAAATAAAAAAGTGAATAGTTTTTGAACCGCCATCTAACAGAGTATTAAAAGATAATGTGATATTTGATGCATGTAACGAGAATAATATGACGCTACAATGGATTATTGTTTTTATTTATTTCTTACTCTGGGAGATACCTTTTAATAAATTGGTGACTTAAAATGAAATACAATATCTTTTTTCATTAATAAAATAGGAATATCGAAAATGAAATAGATGGCTTTTTCTCAAGAAATAAAAAACAATGGAAATGAGTCCGCTTAATAATATAGAAAGGACGTATTTCTAGAATATCTTTTAAATAAAAAATATAAATAATTTAAATGAGCGAAATTAATTAAAATATAAGGAATATTTGTATAGATATTTTATTAATTTATATTAAAATATGTATATTCGAATTCGATTTCGTACTCGAATATAAAATATGACGAATATTAATAGAATTGTGTTGAATCGAATTAATTATCAACTTAAAGAACTTTTTTATTCAATATAATCTTGAACTAATTATTAAAACAAAATCAGGATATAAGAGCTCCCGCCTTTGTCCATGTCCCAAATTGTTTTGTCGCACTTTTTGGCTGTCCCTAATTGTCTCAATTCTAACCCAAGAGTACGATCATTTGCCACAATAAAGAACGAGGGCTCAGAATAAGGGCCCACACAAATACCTTCACCTGATATAAATACTTCGCCCAAGCAGTTGTACTTTCTCCAACCAAAATTCACATTTATTTAACTTAGCATACAATTGGTGTTGTCTCAATGTCTCCAACACAATCCGCAAGTGTCTCTCGTGCTCCTCCGCATCACTCGAGTAGATCAGAATATCATCAATAAACACACCCGCCAAATTTATCCAGAACTCCCCAAACACGGTTCATTAAATCCATGAACGCCGGTGCATTAGTCAACCCAAACTACATTACCATAAACTCATAGCGCCGCATACCGGATCGAAAGGCTGATTTCGAATGTCACCCTCCTTAATCCCTAACCGATACTACCCTATCTCAACTCAATTCGAAAATACTCGCACCCCCTCAACCGGGTCAAATAAATCATCTATCCTCGGCAACGGATAATGGGTTCTTGACGGTTACTTTATCTAACCTGCCTAAAGTCGACACAACCTCAACGCATTCATCTTTCTTTTTCACAAACGTAATCAAGCACCCCCTACGTAGAAACACTCGGGTCCGGGACAAAACCCTTACATAAGAGTTCTTGCACTGAAGCCTCAACTCTCTCAACTCCGCCGAACCATTCTATAAGGCGCTAATAGAAATCGCGCAAAGACCCGAACTACTCAATCGCAAACTCCACTTCTCTCTCTCTCAAAGATAAACCCGCAACTCCTACTTTAAAAACATCGACATACTCACGAACTCGCATACATCTTCTAACCCTGCTCTCCTCTCTCTCTCTCCAAGCTCCACCTCACACCCCGTATACCCAAGACAACCTTTCTTCATCAACTTCCTCAGCCTCCAAGGTCAAATAAAACTCGATGGCGATCTTCCTATCTCCTCAAACACAACACGTCTACCCGACTCAGAAAAATAATATCCGCGCGTACTCAATGTCAGCGCCGATGTCTCCCCAACCACCATTCCCAAGATAAGATCAAAATCTACCAATTCAAATGGAAGAGATCCAATAACTAACAATTGATTACTCACCTTAAGTGTGGGACAATTTATATACATGTATAACCTCAACCGACCTCCCAACCGGTGCGTCATAATGTTAAGTGGAATGAAGTAAAGACTCCGACATAAAGGTAAAGATATCCACAAAACCTGGAAATAAAAGAACGAAAGTGTACTCCTAATCAAAAGACTCTAGCCTCCTATCATATAACAACAAGGTACTTGTCACGACCGGAGTATCCAAAGGCCTCCCCGAAGAACGGCATCGGGACCGCCTCTCGCCACACCGCCTGCCGCTACTCCCTCCGTGTTCCCTCGATACTCCAACTCGGACTCGACCTCCGCGGCTCCGAAATCATCCCTCCTCTCGCCCCCGGTACCCTCCCTCTCACGTAGCATGTACTGCTCCGCCCACTTGTGAATATCGGTGACAATCTCTAGCAATGTCTCCAGACTGGTGACATCGAAAGCAAATCATCTCTCTCTCTCCCGACAATCCTGCATTCTATGACTCATTTGCCCACAACGGAAATATCGAATGTCACTCGGAACCCTAATGACACCCTTCAAATCTCACCCCTGCATTCGACATGTGCATACCCTGCACGGAAGAAGTTTCCTCGCAGTAATAGCTTCGGGGCGAACGGGCACCGAACACTCAGCTCGGGCGAAGCCGGCCGAAAAGCGCCCGGAACCTCAAACTGTACGATCCACCTGCACGATCGCCTCCCTGCCATACCCTATGGGCCTCGTGCTCACCAATTCCATCTCTACTTTCAATGCAAATTGCCTCAACTCGTGAAAACCGGGTGAAAGTCATCGCTGATATATTGGCCATGACCTCCTATATCAACCCATCTCGAATCTATGAATCATCTACTCCGGCCGGGCGTAGATACTGAAGAAGTTACATAACTCACTAAATCGCCTCGTGACTTCAACAAATCGATCACCCCTCGAGTCATCAAAATCGATCCCTCTAAAGCAACTATGCGGGTACTCATGCAATAATTCTTTCTCCGAACAGCCATGCCGCTCCAAGTCACCGTCCTCCCATCTAGCAGCGCCCGAGATCGGCCAGAAGTTACCCCACCAATCGCAGCACTCTCATGTACCAGAAAGCGGTAAACTTGACCCCTCGATCACCTCAATACCCAATACGGGCTCAAAATGGTCTCCAAATCTCTAATAAACTAGATGGCATCAATCTATAGAACCCACCCCAAGGAACTGGGGGACTTCTTCTGCGAATCCCACAAAAGCCTACTCGAATATCGCCCTCCTACTGGATCGCCATCCGCGCATGTACCAAATCCTCCTCAACATATGTAACTCATCCCCAAAGAACAGTTCAATCGGGAAATCAGCGCACTGAACTTGTTACTCCACACCGGGCTCACTCGCGCCACAACCCACCGGCACGGCCGGCCAATTCTAGTACCTCGGTCTACCACGAGCACCTCCCGCGGCACGGGGTCCCTCTATGCCTACACTCTCAAGATCCCTAACAGCCTACGAAAACGAAGAAAAACTTAGACTCCGTGAAAGACTCAACCGTACAACTCGTTAACACAACCTTATAGACATAACCGCATAACCAAAGAATACGAAACCTACGCTCGATAATACCAAATCAGACGACCGCCCAAGGTCGAGACGCTGGTGTTGGGGAATCGTCTCAAATCTCGGACACCGTAGCCACCAATTCCATTTGATACTCAAATTTAAAAGACACTGCTCTCAAACAACTCAATAAAAACAATATACAATCTGCAAAAAACAATTTTTAAGAAAAGAATCCATCGCGTATAGCAACTAACATACAACATAACTCCCAAGTACAAAATATCAACATACAACAATAAGTAATCCCAAAATGACAACTCTACGTACAACCGAACTACAATCCAAATAAAATAACGAGATCATGGTGATCAACTACCACCCGCCGCCACCTAAGCTCTAAAGACAATCAATTCGAATGCTCTCAAGACGGAATAAAGACTAATTCGACAACCTAGGGGCAACGAATCGCCGCCCATAATGTATTGCTGCAGTCACAAGCTCTTGTGCGAATATATATCTCAAGAATGAAATTAGCCTCCAATCACGCAATAGTGTACTAAAGTAGATTTATATTGCATACGATAGATAAAGAGTACATAATATCATTCAACTTAAGATCTTAATATGAAATCATTAGCACATTATCACATGTGACATAAAACCATAAATTCGCCACTAGCGTAACATTCCAAGATGACGCAATCAACAATAACATACGCATATTTCAAGAAATATCGCAATAACACGCAACAATCACTGACCTTACTCTATCAACTCCGACAACAATGACGACATCACAACTCAACAACCAACCAACTCAAAGAACACAATCAACTCAACAATTTTATCAACACAATCAACTCAACAATTTTATCAACTCAACAACTAACTAACTCAAGAACACAATCAACTCAACAACTTTATCCACTCAACAACCTCAATATGTTCGGATTTCTACAACTAATACGCATATAATCAACCTCAACCCGTTATGGCAAAACTTACGCCCGTCGACATAAGCCATCACCGAATCGCAACGGTGCAGTAAGTGAAAAAACACCGCACTTATACCGAGGTATAAGGCAAATACCGGATAATACAACTCAACAAACACCATCAACTCATACAACTCTTCCTAATACGACTCAACATCACCTCAAACACCTATACGACTCATGAGACCATAGACACAACCCAACAACTCAACCCACAATGCATATTCAACATATAATTTAACACAAAATCACATATATACACATACACATATCCGTAATCAAATAGTTAATCAACACCATGTATAGATACCACCCGGCTATATATATAAAAACTCACAAGCAATCACAACAACGACCTTGCCTACGATCAACGCCTAAACAAGATTCAAAAATTATAATTACTACTTATAATATACAACTAGTAAATATAAAGATTCTTACTTATATATATTTTATCTCAGTATTTATACTCCCAAAATAACCCAACGGAAGTTCTCAGTCAACATTTTCTCTTTTACCCATCGAAGTTTCAATTACTAGCTTCAAAAGCCATAACGCTCTCCGATATAACAACTAATCATCCCATTTCTAACCATCCTTAATCTCAAAAAGCCATTTAAATACTCAAACTTACAAAACTCATTTTATCCTATTATTCTCTAATCACATAGCAAATCATAACCTTCACCTCAAAACAACTATAATAAAAGTCCAAGAGTACACTTATACCATATTAAAACCGTTTTGAAAAGTCAACAAAAGTCCACTATAATTCTCAACTCATTTCAACCCCATAAATCCATTGTTAGCACCTCTTATACCATAATCTAAGCTTAGATGGCGATTCTATATCATTATCAACTTCAAAACCCAAGGTCAACTCAAGTAACAAAGTCAACATCCTCAAGATTCACGAATATCTAAAAGGTTCGAGCTTTTACCTAACACGCAGGATGACGCGGGGAAAACTCTCCAATAAATTTGCGCCAAAGCTTTCAAGACGTAGGAAGAAAATGAAGAAAAAAAATCGCGAAAGTAGTGTGAGGGTTCGCCCTTTGGGGAAAGAAGGCGGGAGATTTGCGGATTGAATTATTTATTTAATAAGAATAATGAGTCGGGTGCAAGATATATTTCTAGAGTCAAGCTGAAGTCTCGCTTGATTTTCGGGTTTTTCTCGCCCGGTTTAATAACACAACTCTAACATAAACTTAACTTCTAATATTGCCTAATATAATCCTCCTCGTCATGAAAGACGTTTAGAAAGTATCGCACAGCTTTCATCCTATAAAAGAAATCAAGTCACTCAAAGCCCAAAGAAGGTCGCTTATTTAACATAAGTTCTCTCCGAGAAACACTTTAGGACAATGTATATACTATCTTCTAAGTTTCTCATGATTTGTCGGAAGTTCGGGCTTCATGCATTCAACATCAAGCTTCAACACGCATACCCACATTGATGAGTCGATAATCATACTACCTTCCATCCAAGAAACGGATCGACAACTGTACACATACTAACCACCCGTGATTCCACTAGTGGACACCGGTTAGGACACCACCCTCACATTTCCGGCTCAATAGAGGATTTCTTGTTTGGATCCTCAACCCAGCACTTCCTAAAAATACTTTATCAAGCCACTGAACCAATTTTGTTATCATAATAATAAAAAGTATCATTGTTCAATAAATAGTCGATGTGTAAACTTGTTTTTGAATAAGTGGCATATATTCAAACAAGTTTATGGAAGAAATTAAAACTGAGATTCCTCCCACTGAATCATGCATTTAGTCCATTGAGATACGTAAACAAGATGTTCGTGTCATCATCCTTTAACCATCCTTCGAAAGAATAGTCTTCACATCCATATACCAAAAATATTCATGACGTAGAGCGCACGGCTAACTTGATCCGGTGTATACGACGTTGTTACACATCTCTAGGTTTTCATCATGTCCTAACATGACTGCCCCATGCCTTCTTCCTCAAATTTTGAGTCGTGATGTATATCTTATATACTAGACAACCCTCAGATATCCTTTATTTCTCAAATAATCAAACTTCTTTACCACAAAGTAGCAATATTCAAGATTCATCTTCTTATATTACCCTACGGATTTACGTATCCTCGGTCAGACGACTGTGTACATGTCGTGGAAAATTTTTCACAATTACCATAAAGTTCATTTAGTTCATTAACTGAACATTATGAAAGGATCAACAATTGATCTTCTAGAACTAATCCCGAACAATTTTATTAATACTATTGTTCTCTTTCCATTACTTGGAATATTACTCATAACAATTCATGACTTCTCATAGGAATTGTTCCTGCACGGTTAACATGACATTCTATATGAGATCCAATAAGAGATCTCATTGTATTATGCCGATTCAAAACAACTTGTCTAATTTTAGTTTCAACCACTTTTAAACTCTCTATAACATTTATCATCTATAACTCGCTTATATCGAGTTTAATTCATATTTATATACTCTAGTCATCTTCTTTCTCCAAAGAAGACTCTTACTCCTTTTATACTCAAATATCTCAAGTTCGTAACTTGAATATTAGTAGTATACTAGTTTTCATTTGTTCTAGTTTTTAAGATGTGAGTGCCCCACAGAAATGTCAAGCACCTATCCTTGAAGGATCATTACCTAGGGTTTTAAAATCATTTGCATGAGTCTGATTCATTTATAATCAAGCTACGAATGATCACATAAGTGTAAGCCAAGGAATCTTTAAACGGAAATAGAATCTCGTTTATGTACTTGAACCGGGTTCAATACATTCTCTTATATACATGTCATCACAACATATAAATAGTCATCTTATGGAATCTCATTTCTTAGATGATTTATACTCATCAATTCGATACCTTATAATCATGGACAGTTCCATGTTATTGGCAATCGATTTGTAACTCTTATCTTAAGTTGACATGTATTTGCCGCCATTAAATACATTCATTAGCTAAGATTTGTACACTACACCACTTCGAAAATGTTTATACTACCTTCGAAGTTACCCCATCGATAATTTATTATTATTTCAATATCTCAAATATTTAATCTCACGATACGCCACACCACCACCGAGCTACTAAAATATTATTAAAATAATACTTATACGGGTTATTTCAATGTACCATCCTTATAAAATTTCATCCTCAAAATTTATTCACAACTCGATTTGTCTTATTATCACAACTCACCTTTCAATACACTCTTATTATCTAATATCACAACATCTTATCACCGAAAACAAATTTCTCACATCATCTTCATAGTTCACATAATATCTCATAAATATTAACATTACTCTCTACGCTATAACATGTAGATTATACCTACTCACCGATAACATCTCCACGCATCTATTTTATTATTTCGTTATCATATCATCACTTCCACCATCTTCTATATGTCAAACTTAATCATATCATTTTCACATATCAAGTAATTCAACCAACCCACATATAGGCAACAACTATATATTACTCTTAATTCATCAAGTCACAACATCGTAAAAAAAATTATGTATTCTCAAAATAATATATCAAGCACCCAACATATAAATACATATGCAAAGTTTCAACACGCCATCACGCATACAAATAACTCATCCACATCACTCATTGTTTACTCATGTTTAATTTGCGTTTGCATTTACTCCATCGCTTACATTTACTCCACGCTTTACGCTTACTCTTCACGAGTCCGTTTACTCCATGTTTACGTTTACTCCCTCCACGTACGCTTACTCCACGCTTACCCACCATGCGACGCTGTTCTACTTCTTTACGCTTACTCCACATTTACCCACGGCAATGCTTACTCCTCTTTACTCAAATCCAGCACGCTTACTCCACGCCATATTTACCCACGCACGCTTACTCCATCGCTATTATAACAACCGATCACAACTCATGACATCTTAAAACAACAACAATCACAATAGCAAATATCAATTAGGTTCAATGTTATCATCATATACCTCATACTATATATCGCATCATTACCACTTAATTAGAATAGATCTTTCATCTACATTGCAAATCACATCACTAAACATTTCTTTTGATGCTTCACTGGACACAATACTCTCCCTCGCCTTGCCTCGTTTCCTCCCACCGCCCAGCCAGCCTTCAAATCAGCAGCCACCCTCTCAATGTGTTAACAAACCCAATAATGACGATGATTCTCAAAGCTTAAAGCCTGCCCTTCAAGAGCCTGCACTGCATGGATTGCACCTCTTCTTCCATTCTTTCTATGACCTTGACAATAAAAACTCTCTATTTTGAGCAATCATTCCATGATGCCTTATTAATCCCTCCACCCGCCGAAATCAATAACAATTTCTTTTGGTTTTCCACCTTGTATCACCAACATTATTATGTGATTATGTTGGCCTCCACAAGCACGCCGGGTCATCAATGAAATGTCAGAAAATTCCAACCTCACAGGGGTGAGACAAGGGGATTGCATATCACCTTATCTTTTCATTCTCATCCTTGAGCTCTTACATCTCCAAATTGAAACTGAAAAAGATCAAGGCAATTGGAGCCCTCTTTAACTTTGGAAGACGTTCTCACTTACACATCGCTTTTTTAGTGATGATATTATTTTATTTGAAAAGGCCGACAAGAAATAAAGAACCAAGATAACTAATGGTTTCCATCGCTTCGCTTCCCGGGTTTGGACAAGAAATAGCCTCCAAAAAATCAAAAATCAGTTAAAAATACAGTTCTTCATTGAGATCTCAAATCTCCAACCAGCTCCAGATAAATGAAACAAACAATCTTGGAAAATACCTTGGTTTCCCCCTCAAAGTGGGAAGACAACCTTCGTCGGATTTTAACTTCATTCTCGACAAGGTGCGAAATAAACCGTAGTGCGGAAAGTTTAGCACCGTATTCTGTCAGTAAGAAAACTTTGATCTAAGCCACCGCCATCCCAAATTATTATTGCCAATTCACCATGCTCCCAAAAAACATTTGTGAGAGAATCAACAAAGCCAACAGAGCTTTCCTTTGGAGTTCGTCCCAAAGTAAGAAGAAAATTCATCTTGTGAAATGGTCCAATGTAACCAAGCCAACAACTGTAGTGGACTCGCCCGAAAAGTTCTGGGGATATAACAAATCCACGATGGCGAAGCTAAACTGGAGGTTATTGAAAGAGAATAACCTTTCTTGGGGACCATTAATCAAAGCTAAATACTTCAATCATGCACCACCAAATCGCCAGCCTAATCACAATTCTCCTCTCATGTGAACTCGAGTATGGACGGGATGTTCTCACTGCGGGCTTAAAGATCATCGTGGACACAATGGCTTTCAACAAAACTCTAGCCGGATAACCGGATAGGAGTAGAGAACTTGCAAATCTTGTTCATGGCCCCCTTTCTCGAGAAGATTTTCAAACAAATGCTTCAAATGCATCAACAAGCCTTATTCAAGAGATTGGGATCTTAGAAAAAATAAACTACCCCTACCTGTAATGCAGGTGTTGCTAAAAAATTTTGGCCACTCCATCGAGAAATACAACACGAAGCCAGACTCTTTCGCTTGGAACTCCCCCGG
Source organism: Lithospermum erythrorhizon (assembly GCA_019722365.1). NCBI lineage: Eukaryota > Viridiplantae > Streptophyta > Magnoliopsida > Boraginales > Boraginaceae > Lithospermum > Lithospermum erythrorhizon. The sequence goes on along the minus strand of JADFUC010002205.1, from coordinate 30,047 downwards.
ATGGTACTTTCTCTTGCTAATCGCCTTATGATTCATTAATTCCTTTGGACCTGGAACCGTGATTTGGAAATGGATTGGGAAGCTTAAAATTCTTTCAAATCAAAACATTAATTTGGATCCTTTGCCTCAAAAGTTATCAACCAAATCTTCTCTTCAAAACATCTCTATCGACAGCCTTTGCAATTTTTGTTTTGTTGAGGAAACCGATCGAACATCATTCCGGGAGTGCCTCGCCAAAAGTTTTTTGGTTTGAGCTCGCTCCTAACCCCCTTCGCCATCCACTCCCTATCATTGCCCTGGATCAAATCGAATGCAAAAAATCCATCTCCATTAATGCAACTCCTTCCTCGGTTTATCTTTCCTTTGCTGTTGGACTCTTATGGCGCATAAGAAATTTCGTGCTCTTCCAACTGTAGAAGCAATAAATCTTAATCAAAGAATGTCTTCAACGTGCTGCTGAGTTTTACCACCTTGGAATTGATTGTGTTTTCAAGCCCCAAAAAATTGGTAGAACAATTAAATGGATTCCTCCACCCATACATGTTTACAAACTGAACACTCACGTATTCAAGGAAATCCTGCCCGCAGGTAGCGGAGTTTGCTGAGATCACCAAGGTAACTGGATGATCGGGTTTGCAAGAAAAATTTCTTGGGCATCGAGCATCCGCAATAATCAAGGGCACCGCTGGACGGGCTTGAACTTGTACTCCATCAAAATTATTCCCCTATCTTAATTGAAGTGGACTCACAAGCTATCTTCAACATTATGACCAATCCCCCGGATACTTATAATTGCTATAACGTTATTGTGATTGATTGCAGATGGCTTCTTTCAAGAATCAGGGAGCCCCGAATCCAGCACCTATTCCGTGAAGGAAATAGAACAGCCGATGCCTTGGCAAATAATATGGGATGTAAATATTCTCATGATTTTTGTATCTTTAACACTCCACCGGTCGAAATTATTACTTTTATTGAATTTGGTCGTGATGGGTTGGATCCATCGATTATTGTAACCCAAACAATACTTAATTTATTCAATGCACTACGGATCAAAAAGCCAAGGAATATCAGAACGAAATTGTGTAAACGATTAATAATAATGACGTATTACTAATCACTATATATATATATATAATCACTAACATATATAAAAGTGTGAATAAGGATCGTGTTTCTTCCGTTTCTTCCTTTTTTCACACTATTAATTACTAGATTATCCTTATTTCTAAAGTCTAAAAGTTAGCACAAATATTATCCTTTAATAATGCCACCTCTTTAATTGACAACTTATGTAGTTCTAATAGAAATTAATTAACATTAACTATTCATATCATTGTTGTACATTGCAACATTTTCTATAGCCATTAATATCCCTTCGCCATACAACTAATTAACATTAACTATTCATATCATCATTGTACATTGCAACGCTTATAGCGATTAATATCCCTTCGCCATAACCAATACTCCGTGACATTTATTATAAGAAACGCAATAGTTTATCTATTATCAAATTTGTCATTTGAAAGTTGTTTATAGCCATCAATCGTTGCTCTCAACAGAACCTCCACCCGATTTGCTGTGATCTGAGGTACAAATATTTATGACAATACTTTTATTTGACACTTGTTTATATATTATTAATTTAGAACTCCTTCCATCAATACGATTTTCTCTATCATATATGTCATTTTTAATTCTAATAATAATTGTTAGTTAAATAATAATATATTTATGGGGAGTAATACCATATTATTAATAATAATAATTGATGTTAGTTAAATAATCATATGCTTCAGGTAGAATTATTATTATTTTATGTACAATCGTTGTTATGATTATTAATAATAGGTGTTAGTTAAATAATCATATTCCTTTGCATGTAATTATTATTATTATTATTATTATTATTATTATAATTATTATTATTATTATTATTATAATTATTATTATTATTATTGTTATTTAATTTCATGATATAAATTTTATATATCGGGGGTCCACAAAATTTGAATTATACTGCACTGCTAAAATGCCAATAATATATTCTAAATCCTAAAAACGCGACACTCAAAACGAACTCCATTTTACTTACATTTAACATTATGGTCAGATTATGACAAAGGATGGCTAAGATAAATTCAAGAATTAATATAATAATCTAAATCTAAGATCTTGTGACTGACTTTTTTGGGGGTTATTTTTAATACCAACTCGCTTAATGATTCAAAGGCATGATTGAGTAACACAATTATTTTACCACTTTTTCATGTATAACTTTCATGATTCAATTCACAAGAATGTTGCATGTCATATACTCCGTAATATATATATACATATATGCCTCATATATTATATATTAATTCTTCCATCAATATGCATGGTTTTCTCATCATATGTCATTTTCAATCTTTAATAATTTGTGTTAGTTAAATAATAATATATTTTATGTAGAACTATCATATATTATTATAATAGCTTATAGTTGGGATAATCATATATTTTGTGTAGAATTATTATTATTATTTATTATTATGTAAAAACTATTGTTATTATTAATATTATAATAAATATTATTATTATTATATTATTATTACTATTGTTATTATTATTATTTTTGTTGCTTGTTGTTATTTCTAATTCCTCGCATATATGAATTTTATATATCAACTACACAAAATTAAATTATACTTTTTAAATCATGTCAATGTAACCGATAAAACAAATAATTCATTGATACTATATTGATGATCAATTAGTCAATATTATATTTAATTGAGGACGCCAAATTGTTAAAGTAATATTTGTATCTTTCATGAACATCGTATTTAATTGTAAATTTTATATTATATTTAAAGAGTTTATTCGTGATCAAAGTATCCATTCAAAATATAAAAATATTAATTAGAAAAAAATTTGAAGGAGTGTAAGTTTTTACACAGTTTTAGAATGTATTCAAATTAAATATAAAAATGTATCAAATATTTAAGAAATCGATTGCATTGCCGCGTGATAAAGACGCTCTCCTTTACTAAGATATATATAAATAAGGAATAAGTGGTTGTGTTTATTTCGTTTCTTTCATTTTCACACTATTAATAATTACTAAATTATCTTTCTCTCTAAAAATCTAAAAGTTAGGCAAAAATATTATCTTTTTAATTACGGAGTAATACTTAATTGATAACTCATGAGTTCTAATAGGAATGAACTATTATTAAATAATAATATGTTTTATTAATTAATATATTATTATTATAACAAGATGTTAGTTAAATAATCATATTTTTGTGTAGAATTATTATTATTATGTAGAACTATTTGTTATTATATTATAATATGTATTATTTAAATAATCATATGCTTGGTGTAAAATTATTATTATTTTTGTTTTTTAGTTCCCTAAAGATATGAATTTTATATATTGAGATTCACAAAAATTTAAATTATACTTTTTAAATCATACCAATTTAACCTACATAAAAGTTGAAATAATTCACGATACTATATCATTTATCAATTCACAATATATTTAATAGAGTGACATCAAATCGTTAAAAGTAACATCTGTATTCTGGCTGACATCTCACCTTGTGATAGCTTGATATATATCTTTCTTCCAATCTCGATTACAAACGCCACCTTCAAGGGAGCATGACATAAACCCGCATTCGAATATTTCATAATTGCAATGACAAATTACGAGCATATATAAGGGGCAAAATTAAAAAAAGTAAAATGGGGGGCGGGGGGGTGCAATTTGAGAGGAAAAATACCTTAAAACTAAATTGGAAGTAAAAATACACAAAAGTTGAACCTAACGAGGCTTGAACCCACACTAATTCTATGAAAAGTTCCAACACCCTACCAATTTTGCTAGCAATCTATTTGATCTTGTTTTATAATATCTATAATTTGTACTAATATTTAACAATCTAGGGGGACACCCACAAGTGCCCCTTTCCCCGCTCAGTTTCCTCCTGGACTATTATGCATTTCCGTTTCCAATTTGGATTATAAATTGGTTTGCATGCAATGATGTGAGACTCCTAATTCTGGTTGGTTTTGTAGAGCACCACGCATTCGTTCACACCACCTTCGACCTCTTCATTTTTTGTTATTGTTGTTGGACCTATTAATTAGTCAAACCAGATCGACTCGATTTAAACCAATTGATAACATTCAAATGAAAGAAAACCTTAGTCATATTCCGGTTTTACTTCAATTGAGTCTTCTCGATCCTTTATCTATATTTGCTCTAGGCTCTAATCAAACCTTCTAGCCTAGCCTAATCACTGGGTTTGCTTTCACTGATGCTCACTTAATTAGAGCATTAACAACAAATTTCAATTTTTTATGAGTTAATAATACATATTGTTTACATAATATGTATTGAATGTTCAAACATATTATTAATAGACATCATTAATTTACTAATTATGTATGATATTTTTCGAATCAGGATGATCGTGCTTATGTCACGAAGTCATTCGAGCATAAAATGAACATATATATATGTACTCCATCGTATGCAGATGATGTGAACATAAAAAATAATATAGGTAATTACATATTTGTTCCTATGTAATAGGACCAAAGTTGCAATTTAGTCCAGATAATTATAATGTTTAATCACACTATATTTTAGGTCATGTACTAAACCGTCTAAACTGTCTAAATCATAAAACCAATTCAATTTGAATCGATATGGTAGATTTAAAAATATTTGATTCAATTTTGATTGATTTTTTCAAATTATATATTAATTGGTTTGGTTTCGGTTTTCCATTTTAATAAACCACCAAAAACCGAACCGCCATTGTAACTAAATAAGAAAAAATACATTAAATAAATATAATAAAAATAATTGAAAATTGCAATAAAATAAATAATGCTAAAGCTAAAATCTAACCCTATAAGTACATCACGCATAATTGGTCCTCCACTACACGATCCATATTAAGTAGATTATTAGTAGTTTTGTACTACAATACTATTTCATAGTTTATTATTTATTTTTAACTTTAGAGCGTCACTCGATTTATTTTCACTAGACGTTGAATTTTTGAATTTTTTTTTATTGCGTTTATTATTTATTTTTAACTTTAGAGCGTCACTAGATTTATTTTCACTAGACGTTGAATTTTTGAATTGTTTTTGTTATTGCTATTGGGTGCAAGAATTAAACAATATTTGTGGTGAATTTCTTTAAATCTTAAAGAACCAATATTGATTTTTAATTAGTGAAGTTAAAACGGTCCAAACCAACCAACCGCTAAAACCAAACCACATGGTTTAGATATTGAATAAGTCGGTTATGGTTTTGACTTTTCAAAAATCGCCTATGTTGGGTCGGTTTGAAAATAGGTCAAAACCCGCCTAAACCGAACCATGTGCACCCTAACACTAATTGGTATAGAGTTTATAAAGTTCCACAGTTGGTGGAGAAACGGAGAACTGTTACGGTTCATTAATATTCATTAATCTCCATGCTACCCAATTTCAATGTAAAAATGGTACCATTGTAAGATGGTATAATTGAAAAAAAAATTTAAAAAAAAGTGTACCAAAATTATTTTATGCAGTTAATTAGAATATGTACCAAAATTCGTTGAACAAATTGATACATATTACCTAAAAGTAGAAAATAAGGTTATATAATTGATATTAATGAATTTTTTTTAGGAAATGGTACGGATTACCTAAAATGTATCAAAAGAAAAAGAAAATATATCATAAAATAGTATAATTTGTATTTTTGATTATTAATGAACCATTAATGAACAAAAAACTAAATAAATCGTAACTTTCCACGCAGAAACGAGCCTACGATGAGACAAAAATTCGACAATGATATCAATAATGCAAAAATTTATTTCCTAAAATTATCAAAAACTACAAAAATCTAAACCTTATTAACGTCAATGATACCCCCTTCAACCTTACATTTTTTATTTCCTAAAATTAATCAAACTTTTGTTGATGGCTCAATAGCTTGGTGACATCTACCCAAACTTTTACAAGGATGTCTTGGTTCAAATTTTATTAGCAACATATTTTCTACTTTCTTTGTAGCCCTTACTCTAACCGTGTTTAGTTATGAATTTCTGTATTAGTTATTTGTAATACTCAATATCTGTATTCGTGTTGGCAATATATTTTTTACTTTCTTTGTAGCACTTATTCTAACTGATAGTTATTTGTAATACTCGATATCTGTATTCGTAATTTGTAATATTATATAACAGTACTCTTCATAACTAATTTATAAAAATAAAAAAATCAAACTTACATCCTTAAAGAGCTCAATAAACCTTGTGTCAACGGTTTCTCTTGCTTGCACTCAACGTGATAATTCGGAAACTTCAACCTTATTAACATCAATGATACCCTTGAATCTTACATTTTTGAAAAATACGGAGTATATATATATATTACTCTAACTTAGTCAAATAACCATTTTTAGCATCGAAATCTTAGCTAGACGAACTCTAGAAGTTCGAATACCAAGTTATTGTTGCAGTACCCTACTTATTATATAGTGTGCTACAAAGAAAAAGTTTTTTTATCCACCTACTTACAAATCTAGAAGTAGAACTCAGTGATCTCTGCTCACCTGAATACCTCCTAAACTAATAATTAAAAGAGTCTACATGTTCTCTCTACAAAGAAAAAGTTGTTTTCAATTATGATTATTACCCCCTTAAAACAATTTGGTGTACACTATAACCACTAGGATTAGTCCAGTGGATATAAAATATTATTCACTAAAAAAGTGAACACGATAGTAAACCCATCAAGTGTCCAGCCAACTATTACTAACACTTGGTTGAACAAATAAAACAATGGATAAATAAATAAAGTAAACAACACGTGAAACGGGTAACACACGCCTTCGATGTCAATACAATACTCTAGTTCAGCCTGCCCGGGGAAACTTCTACAATGATATGAAGAGGGATTGCATGGACTTATCCGAACGCACTACATTCTACTTCACCTTAGCTTTACTCCAAAGAGCCTTCTAAGCATTGGGTGATCCACCTATCTCCTCGTTCTCCCCTTGTCAACACTCTCCAAAGGTTTGACTTACAATAATTAAATGATTAAACAACTCTCAATGATTTTTATCACAATGGTAAACAACTCGTATTAATTAGTTATTATCAGAGTTCTTCTAACACAAATAGGCCCCGGCACTAAACACTTGTCAAGCTTGCTCGAATATACGCAATGCTTTGCGTAAAACAATATGCGAGGTACTCTTCAATTCTTGATATCGCCCTTTATATACGTATGCTCTCTAGGGTTTCGCTCTTCAATAACGTAAGGGCTCTGAGCATGAGATCAAAACATTTCTATAAAACAACGAAATTCTAAATCCAACTCCAACATTGGTTTATCACAACAACTTCGATTTTCAGTTTAATATAAGCTAAATCTTTATATATCACCAAATCTTCGAACATAATCTTTGCAAGCGAAAGACATCACAAAATCCTACTGCTTTTAACACTCGACGAGATAATAATAGCAATCCGTGCTAACAAATAAATGCCAACCGTTATGACAAAGACGGTTCTTCGTAAAAACTCGATCCAACAATCTACGCGCCAACATTCATAATAATAAAGTTTGAGATTGAATCTCTTGCAAAAACAAGGACGATTTCAAAAAAAAAAAAATGGTAAAATTCTATAACCAACTAGCTAGGTGTACATTCTCCATCCCCTTTGTCACGTGTGATCGTCATATATATATATAACCAAACATGCCCCGCGCATTTGGCAAAAAATTTATTGATAAGGCTCCAAATCCTACACGGCTTGAAGATTGCGTACGTGGGCTATTCAATTTATGGATTGTAACAATGTACTCCAAGTTGGTAGGCAAATACTACACACCAAACAAACAAAGCTTTTTTTAATGAATAAACAATTTTACCCTTAATAAAAATTTTCCAACTATTATGTAATTTCACCCTCAACATTGCAATCGCTTCGTGGCGCGTGTATAATGTACTGCACTAAGCATACACGCTCACTATTAACTTCCTTATTGTTTCAAGATAGAAACGATCGGCCGTAACATAACATTGGGTCTCACGCTTTTATATAATACTATGTAATATATTATGTATAAACGGAAAGTGTCATGCAAGATATATATATATATATATATATATATATGTATTTGATCAAGTTGTATAAAGTATTTTATTAATAAAATTATTGATCGCATAATTTTCAGCTTATAAAATCTAGATCAACTAATATAAAAAATATTATTGTGAGACAATACAAACTTCAACGTAAAAAAGTCAATTCCAGAAACGAAACGAACAATTATAATAAAAGATAAATTGCTAGATGACTACTTAAATCGGTAATTTTATGGCACTAATTATATGGATGCGATGATTGTTAAAAGAAAAATAGTAAAGGAGTTTTGTTCCTACCTACTCATGTAGTAGGTATAAATTGTCTCCGTTTGGGGGTAAGTACTGAGATCTCTATCTTTTTCTCTTTGCAAATAAAAACAAAAATACTTTATGTGTATAAGTTAGTGGAGTGGTTTAATAAGCATTATTCGTGTATTTTAGCAGTTAGAGAATAGTAGGTTCATTCATCAGTCAGCAAGTAACTTAAATTTGATATTAAAATATGTACTAGGGAAAAAATATTACCTCGGATGTAATATTTTGTAATTTGGATACTCATTGTACGTACTAATTAGTTATAGAAAGAGTGTACCTACTTGAATTGTGCATATTAATCTGCATTTTGGTGTAAGTTGTAAATAGAGTCCGTCATTGAGAACCATTCAAGCATACTAATAATGTTATTTTCTAGAATATAGTAGTATGACTATCGATAGTTTATGGTCATAGACCATTAGGGGATAATATATATTTCACAAATGTCACTTTTTATAATTCCTATATTAATAATATTACATTTAGGTGTCAAGTAATTTTAATTAAAGATGGAACGTGACATGGTCAAGTATTACTGTATCAAGCCTCTTGCAAGAGATCATGGATTTAGTTCCCTCTAGAAATTATTTCATAATTTGTAAGTTTCCACTTAGTCTAAAATGGAGGGCAGTGATTAGTGAACCTCTGTTTGAAGAAACAGTTGATATGCATTATTGTTGCGTAGCGCGGTTATTAAAGAACACAATCGTGGAAATTGCAATCATTATTAAAGATACTATTTGTAAGAATCCTCCATCTCTAAAAATCTTTTTCTTAAAATAAAATTTTTTTTTAAGATTTTATTTTGTCAAATTAGTAAAGAAAAAATAAAATAAAAATTAAATTTATAAAATGAATTCAAATTTTTATTAAATTTTATGCAAAAATAAATTATCTTTAGAAATAGGGACGGAGAGAATGAGAATATCGTTACTACTTACCATAAACGTTCATAGATCATAGCCAAAGTTGCAATTAAATTTATGAAACATTGAACAAACTAAAATTAGGCAGTAAACTATTTACACCGTTTAAAATAATTGTATAGTTTTAAATATTGATGGTGGAATTTTTATTTTTGAACTCGAATAATTTTTGTATATGAATAATATTTGATGAAAACTATATCAACAGATAATATTTTTAACATGTTTTATTATTAACAAGAATATTTTATAATAAATCAAAATTAGGTGTAAATTAACATAACTAATCACAATAATTTTAACTGGATTTTTTTAGTGGAAACAATACAAATTATCAACAACATATTGAATTTTTTTATTATGAATGACTACCACTGCAAATTATTTAATTCCTATACTCCATTTTCTTGTTTCCCTACTGTGTCCTCCATGCAATCATCAACGGAACTTTTGACACCAATTGTTTCAGGTAATAAGATGACAATAAATCCAGTAGCAATAACAGAGATACCAAAAACTCCATAAGAAATCAAACTATTTTCCCCTGCAGCAGCAATGAGAACAGGACTAACAACACCTCCAAGAATCAAAGCTTGCCACACTATAGCCACTGCTGAATTCCTAGCACAAGTTGGGAACAACTCTGCTGTGTATATCAACAACAATGAAAAGGCAGTTGAAGCACCAAAAAATGCTAATAATTCCATTCCAACTTCAAACAATTGTTTACCAAGATTGGTGCATAAAACTATGCAACTTATACCACTTATAGTTGTCAATAAAAGCAAAGTTGTTCTTCTCTTAAGTTTTGTGACAGTTGAGAATATTATCAGAAATGTAACTATTTGTAAGGAGTAGTTGAATGTAGCTCCCCAATATAGATCAAAATCAAGATTTCCAACTGAAAATGCTACTCCATAGTAGACTAATCCAATCCCAAATGACATTGTTACTAAAAACAATAATTGCTTTGAGAAAACCTTTCTTTCCAACATACTCCTCAAGAATGATGATTTCTCCTTATTTTCTTGATCTTCATTATCAATAATTTTCCAGCTTTTGGAGTAGCTTTCAAGAATTTCAGTTGTTTCATCATCATTTCCTGCAAGTTTATTCAAGACTTGAAGAGCCTCTCTTTGTCTCCCTTGAGAAAGAAGCCATTTTGGGGATTCATAAGCAAACAATTGAAGGATTATGCAGTAAGAAATTGAGGGGATTGAGATTAAAACATACATAATCCTCCATGAATAGTTTTGAAGGAAATAGGCAATGGGGGGTAATGATAAAGAACCCATTGTGAACACAACAAAACCAACTGATCCAACTTTCCCCTGCCATTTTTTCCCTACACTCTCTGTGGCAATTACAAGAGCGCATGATCCAATCGCCGCCCGGCCTATTCCACTAGTAAATCTCATAGCAGAGTAAACCCAAACGTTCATTGAAAATGCAGTGCAGAAAGTAGCCACAGACATGATAATAGACGAACAAAACAGCATTTTCTTACGACCGAATGAATCCCCTATGAAAAACAAAGCGAACCCTGTAACTAAGCACCCAATGAAGAATGATGAAGCTGGTAAGCCTTCCATGACGCGGTTTGAAGCGCATTCAAGTGCCCACTCTGAAACCGTCGACGTATAAGCCGGTTTATCCCAGCTCCAGGAACTACTAGGCAGTTTACATATATCAGAACTTGAACTACATGAACTGTTTTGTTCAAGATTTGTGCAGTGCCATGTTGGTTTTTTATCTGCAAAGATCGAAACAAACGTTGTTTGTGCTTCGAAAATCAGAGGCAAGAAACCGAGCATGGCTTGTAATATTTGAGGCCATGTTAAGTTTCTAAGGTATGGTTCAGTGATTTCTTCTATTGAAGAATATTGAGGTTTATGTTGTTCTCTTTCGGGATCTGTGGACCTGGTTAACAATGGAGTGGTTGAATCAACAGCCATCAAAACAGTTGTGGATTCTGGGGCGGGGGGGTGGGTGGTGTTGCAGTTGGTCTTAAGATGGTTGATTTGCTTGTTTGGAGAAACAATGAAGTGGTGGTTCTAATTTAAAGGGGTTTATATTTTGTCTTGTGGAGCATGATTTTGATGGTATGCATTAGAGAGTAGTTGGGTGAGGTTTTTTTTTTACAGAATTCATTGTTCAAACTAATTAAAAATGTCACTCATTCAAGTATTACGCCTTTTAGTCTAAATGACATCTACATGCTTCCAAACTAAAAATTCTTGCTCAACTCTAGCTTTAACATATTTCTCTAATCAGAGTATTAAGATATTCTCTAACTATAATAGTTAGCAAAAGAGCCAAATCTGTAATAATCTCATATATTGTAATACTTTTGTATTTGAAATATTATCATCGCTAATCAAAAAAAAAAAAATGCCACTCATTTAATTGCTTGCTCATGAAAAAGTATGGAGTATGGACCAAATGGTTTCTTGTATATATTTGAGGTGCGACGAAATCTATGTTTATTAGTTTCCCTCATTGACGTTGAGCCACATGGTAACAATTACTCTCTACATCTCTAATTATGAGAGATATTTTAATTTTACATAAATTCCTAAATTGATTCCTATTTAGTTCAAAAATATAAAGTGAAGATTTGTGAGTTGAATTTAATTTTTTTTAAATTTTTGTGCCAAATAAAATGTCCATATATCTATATTATATATAACGCGTACATTTTGACGGAAGCATAAAAAGTCAAAGCTCAAATTAATATATTTCCTATTTTACCCTCCCGATAAATTTTTTAATTTTAATTTTCATAAGAATATCTTCACAAGGTATCTCTAACATTATAAATTCTCCATAAACTACTACTATAAATACTATTCAATACGTAATACTCCATAATTATCACCAATGTAAAATGTTTGCTTCACATTTTCATTCTATTTTCTCTCATGGTAACTTTTTCATCTTATTTCTTTTAGTTTTTTTAATAAAATTATTTATTTATTTCATTATAATTTTATTATAAAATAATAAAATAATTTTCATGCGTGAAGACTACAGCACATATAACTAGTATATAAAAAGGACGTGAGGCGAAATGCTTCAAAGGCGAAGAAAAGCTACGAGGAAGCAAATTTCGAAAAGTTTAGAGTCAAATGATAAGAAACTTGAAATTTTATACGTTAACAGTGAAATGTATAATTTCCTTGATACTAACTAATAAGCAAAGGTCCTTGTTTTAATTTATAGAATTGAGATTTTTTACCAAAGTGGTTTATGACTAATGAGTAATTTGGGATAATTCAGATTTTTAAGATTGGCGGTCATTACGTTAAAGTCAGAATAATACGACGAGCAGACAAAAAGAATCGAAAGTAATTTCGAGTCCCGGTTGAATCGGGCCGATCAAGCGGGCTAATCAACTTACGTAAAGTTTTCGATCAGCTTCTTGATCACCGATCGAGGCCGACAATGGGAAATGTTACTCAGCTTTTAAGTGCTGCTTTTAAATATGTGAAAGGATAGTTGCCATATCTTTCATTTAATAACTTCCTATTGACTTATTAGACATTATACGACGACAACACATATATTTCATGACATTAATATCATCAGCGACACATCACATTTTATGATATTGTAAAGTTTTATGTTATAAAGATTGGAGAGTCTGGGTATGTTTCATACTTGGGAAAAATCGGTAACTCCATTTCGTTTTTACTCTCTACAAACTCATACAAGTTAATCTTCACTTTAAATATAACAACTTTTAGTCTTGTCTTATCCATCAATACAATCTTTGTGTATAGACAAAGTATTGTATTTAGGAAAGTATTCATTTATGATTCAAGACTTGTAATTCTTAATTTAGTTTAGAGTTTTATATTATTGTAAATCTTGTAATAGTTATGTTTAGTAAAATAAAAGTTTATTTCCTTCAGTTGAGGAAGCTTTTCTTGAATTGAGAGCAATTCAAGAATGAGATGGCTTTAATTGAATACCAAAATGCCAGATATTATGTCACTGCAATTAGCTTCTACCAAAAGATGTTCCACCAGAATGCTCTGAACTGAATAAGGAAATAAATAGTATAATCAAGAATAATATGGTAATTGGTAACTCACTTAACATCAACTCCAAGTAGTCCCAATCGTATGCAATGCTTGGTTAATAAAATATCCCATCCACCCAAATCAACTAAATGATTTCAAGGTGGCATTAGGAAGTTTTTAATGAAATAATTAAATGAACGTGGTACATACTTAAATATAAATTAGGAAAGTTTACTTGTGCAAATACTTTGGCGATACAAACGACGTTTAAGCAAATACCTTTATGGTACTATATATAATTTTAGTTATTTAGCTTTCGATCAATGATACACATAAGCTTTTTGCATGACATTTTTTTTAACTTAAATAAATGAATTGAGGAAGTATTTTGGCAGTTAGGATTTAGTAATAAGTGGGGTTGTTTTGATATGATAAACAGATAGGAATAAGATTTGATAAGTTTATATAATATTATGTGGGATTTCAAGTTTTATTTATTAAGCCATTCAAATAATACAAGTCCAAAGTCGTGGTTCTTAATGGGTGTATCTTTGTCCAAGAGGTGACGATAATGACACGAGGCTTGGTTGACAAAATGAGCAGCCAGGAAATGGGGACAAAGCAATTGGAAAACATTTATTTAAACATAATATTTTCGTTCATGTTATTTTCACCTACTTTGGTAGGTGCGGCCTTGCAAATATTAACTACAAAGATTTTCCATGTATGCTAATGCTAGCTATTACCTATTGTTCATAATATCCTTCCTTATAAAGGCTTAAACAAATTGATAGATTTGATTAATTCAAGCAATAGAATAGTAACACCATTTCTGATTATGATAAAATTTAATGTTTCTCATATTATGTATGTAATATATATACATAATCAGATATATATAATTCAGTGGCCACGGTCCATAATAATGGGATTTCGAAATCGAATTCTTATAATGACAATGATCATTTAAAAAAAATTAAAATAAAAAATAAGATATATATAATTACAAAGCATTCACGATTAAACAATTAATAACCCACCATATTCAAACCACCTTAAAGACTAAGCCAGTCATAGAATGAATAATTAAGGACTAGATTTTTTTATTTTTTTTTAAATCACTAATAAAATATAAAGGAAAAAATATATTGATAAATAATTATGTTTTCTATTACAGCAAATCAAATAACAAACTTAAACCTAATATAAGACTAGTACTAGAATAGATAAATGACCCAATAACAATCGAACCTAAACCTAGTATTTTCCTCGGATCTAACCTCGATACTCCTGACCTCTCAATACCTTCCTCGTTTCTAAGACGACAACGTAAATGCCCAACTTGAAAATAAAATAATCATCACTTCATCAATTGGTTGCTTAAACCGCTATAACTTGCGCCATAATAAAAGTCTCCAAGATCACGCTCTGATCCTGGGCTCGATCCATATAAGACTCCGCCAAAAACCGCATATTGACTCGCCAACAATTGTCGTATTAACAAATTGCTGCAACGCCATTCTTTTCGAACTACCGATTAAAAAAACACAAGTGGTCTCTTTCTTCGAATCCAAAGATCAACTAGATCCCCAACATCGTATTGGATCACATACAATAATAATAAAAATCTGATAATAGAGGTACCCTAAACTGTTATGGCTCAAATATCAAATTAAAAGTCATTATATTCTGAAAAAATTCATCCGAATAACAAACCTAAACCTAATACAACTCCATTTTTTTTAGTTGTCGATTTAACGTAAAAAATAGCTGTCGCTTTTAGCATAATAAATAACATTTTTACATTTTTAATGCACGTTTTCTCTTTAAATTAACAACCAACCAATAATATTATTTTAATTGATTGTCATTCTACATTTTCAATGCATTTTTTACTACTTTTTCTTTTTCTTAATACATGCGAAATTCATAAAACGACAACTAAAAAACGTCGAGTATACTGGTAATAGATAAAATGACCCAATGACACCGAACCTAAACCTAGTATCTTATGGATCTATCTCGATACTCCCATCCCTAGAAAGCACGCTGCATCAACTTTCCTAAATTTTCTAAAATACACTCAAAATTATCATTTTTCTTATTTTAAGGGGGTGACTTTTTATGTGCGCATTTCTACAGCCTTTCCCTATTATTCACCCAAAACATAAAATGATTTCAAAATTTTCAAAGAATGAAAAAGAAGATAAATAATATATGAAATGCATAAATTTGGGGGCTGTGATGAATTTTTTGTGAGTCTGCTATTTTAGAAAAATCAATAAAATATTATTTTATTAATTTTTAATTTTTTTCAACTCTTATTATAACTTTTAGAGGACTTGATGCACATGCTCTCATAACCACCATGTACTACTTTATTTGAATTCAACTAAGTGAACTAACCATCTTTTAAAACAAAGAGGATGACACATTTTGATGTCAAGTTCACAAGATATCCCGTTACCCGTCCGATTCTTGGTCGATGACCCGACTATTGAAAACACATTTAATTAAAATACATCAAAGTAGAGGCCTTAAGGCAGAATGTTGCACTTATTTGCTGGAAGTAAATGGGGTGTTTATTATTACCTGAAAAGGCAAGTGTCAAATATACTCTTCGAACCTGTGTTTCTCCTCAACCCCTCTTTGGAGATAAAAGAAAATTATACCTTAAACATCTTGATTGTGCCTATTATGAGTGAGCTCACTCATATGTTATCCAATTTTAAGTGCACTAATTTATTCCATAATATCCCTTTATTTCTTATCATATTGTAAGACGGGGCCCTATCATTATTTCATGTAATAAGATATTATTAACTCTTATCACAATAATTTACGTACTCTATATTTACATAATTGTTGCACTTGCTTAGCCAAGTGAATTTAAAAATAAAAATAAAAAACAATGTGAATTTTTATTTTTTTTTAGTTATGTGGACTTTGAAGCATTTTATGTGGCAAATGTTTGGAATTCTATTGTTTGAGCCACGAGCTAAGCTTAGACTATCCAGCTAGCCGCCACACCTGACACTTCTCTCCCGCCATTATCATCTTAAAGACCTCAAATAACACCCACTTTTACCAACAAATTCCACAAAGCAGGCCATCTCGCGCTGGCCAAATTACTTTTCTCCTTCCACATCACTCCAACATATAGCTCCACCATATTTTTCATTTTTATTTATTTCATATATATAATTATTAAATTTAATAATACAATAAATAATATTATAATTTTAAAAAATATATATTTTTAATAATTTTAATATTTTAATTATTTTTAAAATATTTAATAATTTTTTATTTCATATATATTTTAAAAGTATATTTTTAATAGTATATATAATTTTTTGAATTTCAAAATCCTATAATATTTTAATACAATAAATAATATTAATTTTTTTTAAAATACAATATTATTCATCACTGAACTTGAGTACATACATAATAAGGAAATATACATAAATTATTGAAAACATACAAGAAAACACACAATAAAAACATAGTTTCATAATGATCCATGAACTTTCTTGAAAATCGGAAGAGAAAAGTTGATTAAAAATAATAAAAAGGTGTAAAAACTTGATTTTTTTTTGTCCAAATGACACAAACCTAGGCTCTATTTATAGAGCTCGAAAAATTAAAAATAGTGGTGTAATTTTTTTTTTTTTCGCTTAATTATTGTGCAAAAAACATTTTAAAATGAGGGAAAAACAATGCCCACGTCAAGGCCATTTGCTCATGAGTTTACCGGGCAATGACACGCGCGAGTCAAGCGATCCATTTTTTTTTTTTTATTTTTTTGTGGGACCCACTGATGGGTGTTAAATTCAGATTGCTCCCGGACCAATTTTTGATCCCGGTCCCACGGAGTGTCAAATTTGACACTCAATTGATCCTCACGCGGTGGAAACGATCCCCCGACACTTAATTGATCCTCACGCACACGCCTATACGAAGGCCCCGTTGGGCCCGCTAGACTTACGATCGCTAATAAACATCCAAATAAGCCCTCCGAATATCCTCAGCTGACGGATCCTGCTTATTAGTTTGTCACTTCGATATTACACTAAAAAATAAATATGGCAAGAGGAGTGATTCGAACTCTGATCTTCTTGCTTAAAATAATATACGACAGCATAATATTCACACAGGCCTATAAAATAATATATTATTTAACTCAAACTTAACAATATATTATTTTATCCGAAATTGTTATTTAGTATTATGATATATTATTCTTATCAATATACAACAATCCTAAGTTATTGTTTTGAAAGGGATCGACAATTGTTGAAATAGTTTTTAATATGTATAATAATAAATCAATTTATTAAGTTTCAATATTATACATATGAATAAAAGCATAAGATTCAATAATATATTATCCTTTAAACAATAAAACATATTTCTACTTAAAAAATTATTTCAACGATTGATAGCTAACTTAGATATTGTGAATATTTAATATACTTTTTACCATTTGATATATTATCCTTCAATAAATAATCGAAATAATTTCAAACGCTGGGCACTATTTGAATTAAAATCGCTTGAATTAAACGTGGTACTAATTAAATGTGGTATCATGAACACACAATTCTCAAAATCATGATAAACGTGGTACTATCAATGAAACGCGCACTGCTTTCACACTATTCAATTATGTTAGCATCATTTTAGTATTAAATCGAGTTATAAATAAATGTTAAGAGTATGAACTTACTATCTAAGTATGATAAAATGAAGGGTTTAATACTTTATTCGATAGAATAATATATCATAATACTAAATAACTTAGATTTGGTATTATTTAATATATTTGATGTAATAATAAGTTTGATATTATTTGATAGAATCTTTTATTACTTTATTTCATGTAATAATATATCATAAATATTAAATAACTTAGATTTGTACGTATATTATTTGCTTTTATTTTACGATATTATTTGAAACTAAATCACTTGATTTATAATTATGCACATATTAACATGAATATTTTATTAATACAATATTATCATGAATATTTCTTTAATAATTTAAATAGAGTCATTTCCAATTATTTGTCAAGGATACTATATCAAATAAAGATAATATATTAAATAATACCAAATTTAAGTTATCTATTAATATGTTGAAATAGTTTTTATTTAGAAATGTGTTGTATTATTTGAAGGATAATATATTATCGATTTTACGCTTTTATTTATATATTATTTGACACTAGAGGCCCCATTTATTATTATACATATTAACAAATTAGTCACTTGGCCACCTGGCTCAAAGTTTTATACTCTCCATCATGCCTAGCTGCCCAAATCCTACGATCACTATATTTATTTTTCAAGAAATATTTCAAACGTGGTACCGTAAGTGACTCAACTGGCCTGGGCCAAGCCCCACCGAATACTGGTGGCTCGAATCGTCGTGGCCAGTCTACCTTGTGCCCCGGTCCGTCCCATTTCTTAACGAACTGGGGCCGCCTGCGGGCCCAAGTGGGGTTTGGTTAATACGAACCGAATCGTGGGCCGGCCTCGAACGGCTCCACCGATTTCAAGGTTCATACTCTTAACATTTATTTATAACTCAATTTAATACTAAACGATACTAACATAATCGAATAACGTGTGAAACGGTAATTAATGCTTCATTCAAACGGTACCACGCTTAATTCAAATGTTACCACGCTTAATTCAAACGCATAACGCTTAATTCGAATTACACTAATGCTTCGGTAATTATTTCGATTATTTATCACGATAATATATCAAATCTGCAAAGATATTAAATATTACCATATCTAAGTTAACTATCAATACGCTGAAATGATTTTTAATTAGAAATATGTTTTATTGTTTAAAGGATAATATATTATTGAATCTTATGCTTTTTATTCATGTATATTATTTGAAACTTAATAATTTGATTTATTATTATACACATATTAAAAAACTATTTCAACAATTTGATCGATTTCCTTTCAAATTAATAACTTGTGAGTTCGTATTTGATAGAATAATATATCATAATACTAAATAACTTAGATTTGGTTAAATAATATATTTTTAAAGTTTTGAGTTAAATAATATATTATTTTTATAGCTATATATTATTGAATATTATGCTTTTATTATACGTATATTATTTGAAACTAAAGAATCCTCGATATATATTATTATACACATATTAACAAATCATCAACTTCATACAACGGTTCATAACTTATACTGCATCATAAAGGCCAAATGCTCAAATCCTCCTACTACCACATTTAATTTTGTGACTACTATATCAAAATTTCGACTAAACTAATAAACGCCTCAACTAAGTTCTCAGCTCTTTAAAAGTTACCAGTCTCCACAGTGCCCGAAGAACCCCCTTAACCGCCGGGTTCAAGTATGGGGCCTTGGGCCCGTTTACCCTGGCTTGCCGGCTCCGGTTCGTTAGCCACGCTTTTAATCCCTGTGTCCTGCTTTTTGGAATATCGAGGAGTTAGTCGCTTGGAATATCGAGGAGTTGGCTGACCACCGAGATCATATATAATTTGTCCTTTTTTTTTATAATTTGTTGTTGATATTCCAGAAGTAATTATTACTAGTTTTAAAATACTTTTTATGTACAATTTTGAAATTTTATATTCTCAATTGTACTAAAAAAAACATGAATAAAATAGGTCATTTTTTAAGATGTTAAGATTTTAATTTTAATTTGTTGTTTCTGTAACTAATTGAGACTTTTGATCAATCGACTTAGAACTCATAACTTTTTTCATTCTTTAATATTGATTGAGCTTGAATATGTGTGGTTTTAACTTAATAAGTATGGTTATATTGATTTGAATTCTAATGAAATCAAGTATAGTTGAACCGAATTTGATTATAAGTATCGCAATCTAAATATAGATATATGTTAACAACTTATATTCGAAGATATTTAGCAGAATAAATGGGAGCTACGCCACTTTTATTGAAAACATCTCACGGTGTTAAAATGAATAGTAATAGTAGGATGAGTTTTACACTATAAATACTCCATCCCAATAAATGTAAAGGATTATCAAAAAAAAAATTATCATCAATAAAATACATATTAGTATCTTCCATTTTCAAGATTACTAAAACAATAATATAATATCGTATTAGCCAGCTTATTAAATATCCGGTTTTTATAACACGTTATCAAAGACGATCATCTCTATAGTAAGTGCTTACTATTGGGAGCATATAACAACAATGTTCAACTATAAGCTCAACTTCATTCCTCTTAAACTCTTCAAAGTGAGACAACTATATGTCTCTGGGCAAAACAAAGTTATAAGATATCTCGTATGTGCGGGCTTGAAAAATCTCTACTTGAATAGATAACGAAACACTCTAAATGATTGAAAAGAGAAAGAAAAGTAGAAGAAGAACTTACATGAAAAATCTAAAGCCATAAGACTAACGATTGATGATCTTGATGATGTCACAATTAGAATATCTCATCTAGAGGATCCTAAGTTCCCAAGGGACGAACTCAAAGAAAGATTCGATATCCAAGTGAAGTTCTTTTTACCCAGAAGAATCGGGATGGAATGAACAAAACGAGGTTCCAGACTTTAAAAGCGCTGATTACAACTCGCCTTTGTTTAAAATTGTATCACAATTAGAATAAATATCGCGTAAAGTTGTAACCGAAGGGGAAAAATTAGAAAAACATTTTTAACGTTTACATGTATCACAAATATTGTCAGTAAGAACAATATAGAATGCGGGAATATAAAAAAATATCTCGTAATTGGTGCATGCCTTACGCGTAAAGAATAAATGAAGTTTTGTTGAAAAATCACCGCTACGCCCCTACCGACAATGGCATTTCATAAACGCAACGACTTTTTAAGGGTCGCGCGCATGACGATTCGCAGGTCGAGGCCGCGGGTCAAAAGTCGTGGTAATTTCATGGTCGAGTCGTGGGACGTGGTTTCGTGAATTATAATGGGACTCAATGTAAATTACCCAAATCGACAAGAAAAGGTAAGAAAACGTTAAAGGTTCATTGAAAATAATGACAATTTGTGTTACGTACGCTAAAAGAAAGTGTCATTGCCTAGGCGGTAACGCCGTAATATTTTCAGTTATATAAAAGATCTCAGAGAAGAAAAAGGAAAAGAAAAGAAAGGAAGTCAACTCTTAATTAACATGAACCCCGAGCATGACTCAGAGACTTGGTGCCGCAGACTTAATGAACAATCAGAAATGAACTTAGATTAAAGAAAATTTGATATGATGAACTACTTTATGTTTGAATAAATGTGTGATGAATAAACCCTCTGGTAGTCTATTTAGTGTAATGTCAAGTCTTATCATATTTATAACCCACACAATCCTCGCTAGTTAAGACATATTTTAATCACATCAATCCTACCAAAGCAAGAATTAATACACTCTCAGTCCCGCGACTGACAAGGATCGTAATGCCATGTTCATATTACCAAATGGAATAAAATTTGTCACACGACGCTTGTATTCTCCAAGTCAAAAAAGAAACTTATTAAGTTTTTAGACGATATATCACAAGGGTATGACATCAAACAATAACCGGTTGCACATGAAATACATCTCAGACATCGCTAGTGTTTGGGAAAGAAGAAAATATTGTGAGAAACTAAGCAAAATTACCTTCTCCGGATTAAGCATTACACTTATATCTTTGAAATTGAATGTAACTTAGTAATAAAATGATTCCAAAACTATATTCTGTGGCATGATCGCTTAGGTCATCCTGGCTCCACAATGACGAAAGTAATTGAAAAGTATTACTACGGTCATCCCTTGAAAGGTTTAAAGATTAATAACAGTAACATATGTAAGCTTCGTTTCTAGAAAATTAATAACTAGGTACTTCTACCATGCAACTTCTACACTGAATCACCTGCGATTGAAGAATTCAAGGTGATATATGTGACTTATCCATCCACCATTTGGACCATTCGTATTTTATATTAATCAATTTATCTAGTGTATGGTCAGCATATTTGTTTATCACAAGTCGAGATATGGCATTTGGTAAAGATTTCTTTTGCTCAAATAATCAAATTAAGAGCACAATTTCCTGATTATACTATAAAGAAAGTTAGACTTGACAATGCTGGTGAATTTACATCTGAATCATTCAATAATTATTGCATGTCAATTGGAATTATCATGGAATTATCCTGCTTCCTCATGTGCATACACAAAATGATTTAGCCGAATCATTAATTAAATGTCTTCAGATATTGCTAGACCACTGATAATGAACAAAATTACCAGCTAGTATACGGGGTCATGCAATTTTACATGCTATTATCATTAATAATGCTCAAGACCAAGTGCTAATCATAAACATACCCATATCAACTTGCAATCGTCAAGAACTAGATATTTCCTATCTAAAGATTTTGTCATAGCTTTATGTACTCAATAGCTCCACCACAGCAACAGCATTTGGGACCTCAGAGGTTAAGTATATATGTAGGTACGAGTCACCCTATATTAGATATTCAACCTTTAACAGTGATGTTTGTAACGACCCGCCCGAGTCGCACGCCGAGGTTGGAATCGCTATCAACTCAGATATCTCGAAATACCATACGATGGTTGACATGAAAATCACCTGTTTAATAACCAATAAACCGATAGCTTTGATAAAAGTAAATAGTTCGAAAACTCAAAATGTTGTAATACAGAGTTTAACCATCGTGGCATCGCCTAATTCAAAACGTAAAATTCCATCACATACCAAGTCTCAAAATATTCCACAAAATAGTTTACAATTTTTCAACATCCCAAAACAAAATATGAAAACCGAGTAGATCAAAATAAGAAAAAGTGTGACCGCCGAGGATCCTAGCCACTTTTCCTCACCTAAGTAAATCCACGGACACGACGAACTCGGCTCACAACGGCACCCGCTAACTAAGGCAAAGGGAAAGCGGCAGTTCGACATTCAGCGAAACGAATCACCCGGATGGTAACTTACCCACATCCGAATGAGGTATACAATAAATGATATAGACGTAGCGATAAAGTAGATATATATATATATATAAATATATACAATACAGGAATATGTCAATTATCCAAGGCATCATAACAAAATAGTCATCATCAACAACCACACATTACGTAGAATCTTAACAGACGTTAACTTATACGCCATACCCAAGATCTCATAACACATAATCAACGGGGCGACACAACATAATTTCACAACACGGCGCTCACACTACAACAACTAACATAATTTGCAAAAAGGAAAACACATCACATCACATAAAACGCTTCTATCCTTTTCCCCGCAAAATACCCTTCGAACAATCTAACAACAATATATCCTTTCCCGTGCTCACCCTTCGAACAATCTACCATTTATGTCCTTTTCCGTAGGCTCACCCTTCGAACAACCCACCTCATCTCAAATATCCTCAAATCAAACACCACAACCACACATATAATACCAACCATAAACATCACACAATAATCTCAATGTAACATTCATAATAAACACGATATAAACAAATTTCCTCAGATAGACTCCATACTCAACAGAATATACTCACATCGCCCATAACATTAATATTCTCGAACTTGAGTACACCCAAACATATACATATCAAGGACCTACACTCAAACATACAGTACTCACACATAAATACCACCTACAAATAAATATACTATAATGCATTTAACACGTATATACAACAAGATCAATTACCATATACTTCACTCAAACATAAATAAGTGTAACAAATCGAGTGATAAATCCCCACCTTGGCTGGGCACTCACTCACGCCCAAGCACAATCGATCCTCACTGCTCCCACGCCTGAGTCCTAATAAACATCCTAAAAATATAATTACTAGCTTGTAATAGTTTCAAATTTTATCCTAATTCAGCTTCCTTACTTTTCAACCCATTTTAATTACAATTTGACAACTTTACGATAGATTTCTAATTAGGTTCAATAACAACTACGAGCAACGAATTTCACTACCCTGACTAATCCCATAATCCGTCAATGCCTTATCTAACTTACTAACATTTCCAATCGATTTCATCGAACCCCATTTCAACTCTTTCCATTACATTAATATCAACCTCTAATCCCAAGTCCGTTTACTACTGAATCCACTAAACTAATTTCAACGTATTTTCTTTCAACACTTATAACCCATAACTTCATTTCAAAACACTCAAAATAACATTTCAATAACAGATTTATACTATTAATCACATTTGTAGAAGTGTCAACTCCAAAAATCGCCGTAAAAGTCAACTCGACTATAACGCCACTTTCTACCCCAAATATCGATCATTATCAAATCTCTATGTTATAATTTAAGTTTGTATAATAATTACATTCAATAATATCAATGTAAAAACCAAGTCAACCCAAATTCCTAAAAGTCAATCATTCTAAAACATCCACAAATTCTCAAACACGAGATGAATCGAATGATAAGTAATTTACAATCCAAGAATCACCGAGCAATAAAGTTCAAAATACAAAAAGTCAACTGGGCGAAGAATCCCAAATTATTCAACAAGATCGGACCTTTCTTACCTTAAACGACGAGGACGATGCAGGGAAGTTTCTCCAAAAAATTTGAGGTCCAAAGCTTCGGTAGGACGGAGGAGAATCAAGAAAAAAATCAGTAAAAAGTGGGTAGAATCTACTGTCGCTAGAAGCGGGGGGAGAATACGCTAAGTATTCTCTCTGGGCTCGTCAGTCTATTCGAGCAGCGGATCGCCCAATAATGTTAAGGTGAACTGAATGCTTTAATTCAATCGATACCTCTCGTGTTAACTTAACTCGACAACTAACTCCCAAACATTAACATTTATCGTACATAAAATAATAAGTGGGTTTCCAAATTTTACGTAAATCAATTTAATAATCTTGCATTTTAATTTATTAATTAACGAGTCGTTACCGGTTTACAATGTTTTTCGTGCAAGTGCTCACGATAGTCATTTGACGAGACACCTTTTTCCTCCCTCTCTAGAGAGAAAAGAAACAATGTAGTGTACACATAACGTGGTACGTTTATCTTTACCGACGTGACTAGTATAATAAATCAATGGAAAGAAATGTAAAGAAAATTGTGCACTTTACAAGGCTTAAGAAATCAAGGCTTAGCAACCAATTGCCGATTCATTTATCGAGAAGAAAAAAGAGTGACAAAGTCATACGTATCTGGGCCTATTAATACTTCTTCTCGTATTGAAATTCAAGCAAAATGACGTAACAGTACATCCAAGGCACGCCTGTTGCGGGCTCAATGGAAAATACTATGGATATATGAGTATAAATACAACCATAATTCCGTGGATCTTAAAGTACATACTACATTATTAAACAAACATATATTTACAATATATGAATAAAATGTAGTACTTACATCAGAAATGTATAAATTCCACTAAAGTTCTCCACACGCTTCAAATTCACAACGGAATTTGACTTCCTTCAAATTTCGTCAGAATATCAATCGATGATATCTCTAGCTAGTCCACACCCAGAGGGGTTAATCAAGAACTAATTTATGCTAGTAAACAAGGATGAACAAACTAAAAACCCCAAAATTCTTGAGTGAATTTCGCCAAAGTGGGGCTACTTAGGTTTGTGGATAAAATTTTCTCAAAACTTATTATGAAAAACCCTAAAGCTCGGCTTATATAGGCCAGTTAAACAAGCCCAATAAGCAACCCATTAAGTATTAGCTTGACTCGTTAACTCTATTAGTTCGTTAAGACACTAATGAAGTCACATCGAGTCAACTATTTAATTAAGCTATTAAATAAGAATGAAGTCAATATCAATCTTCTGCTATCGATAAATACTAAATTACCTTTAATCAATTAAATAACTATTCAATGGATTCTATTTTGGCTCAATCGATATTCTACATAAAATATAGAACTCCTTGTAATCGAAATACATTTCAATTATATAGTTCTCTTTAATTTCATACATGAAATATAACTCAACGCCACTCAGATGCGGCGTGATCTTCTAAGCTCGTATATTAGTAAGTCAGATAATAATAATAATTGACCAATTACTATTATTATAACGACACGAAAAGTAAGATCTAGCAATCAGCCATAACCCCTTAAATTATCACGTAGAACCCACACTAGTAATATACAATTACTAAGTTGAACACTAAGTTCGATAATCACATTTAACCTAACCGGTAAAATGAATCGAGGCACAATTGTCGCAACGGCACAATAAATGGAATCAATTCTCATTGATTTCAACATGTATACCAGGGTCTAAGGATAAAAAATCCAAAAGTTAAAAAAAGCGTAAGATGGATAACAACGAAAGTGATCTCGATAATACACTAAATGATAAATGACAGACGCGATAGAAAAACGGCTCTCAAGAAGCACAAGACGATGAAAAATTGAGATCATTGATAATGAAACCGAAAATAAGACGATCTCGGTATTTCTATCACCAGTTAATACAAGCAAATCTTTGGAACCGAAAAATAAGCATATTGGAGGAAATATTTGTATCTCCATCGCATATGAAATTATGAATGAAAATGATGATCCCAACCTGACATCTGCGGGTTGAATGTCAAGGTCACTGATTGGCCAAAATGGAAAGATGCAATAGATACTAAATTGAAATTTTAAAATCGAAAAGTATTTAGTTTTATTGTGACTATTCCTCATGTATGAAACATGTTGGTTATAAGTGGTATTTGTAGAAACGAATGAAAAACGAGACAAGATATAAGGCTCGCCTTTGTTGCACAAGGTTTTTCAAAGACCCGGAATTGATTAAGGAGGTAACTTATTCTCCCCAAGTATGGACGCCATTACTTTCGCTATTTAATAGGTTTGTCAAGATCTAATAATCTTCGATATACATCTTACGGATGTCAAGCATGCCTCTATTTATATGACCACTATAGTGATATATATATGAAAATCTCTAAGGATTTAAAATGATCAAAATATCTAAACCTGTGGAAATGTATGCAATTAGGTCAGCATCACTTTATGGGTTAAAACTTTAATCGACCCGCCTGTGCCGGCCGCCTGAAGGCAGAGTCATTAAATCAAAGCACGCCGGTGCTACAACAGATGACAATGTGATCAGATCCTCGAATACAAATGACAACAAATTGACATACAAAAGTTTCAAAAGGAAAAATACAACAATCAAAAAACAAATTGGATAACACATCAAAATCGGGATCATGAGGATCCTCTCGCTAATCTGCTGTTCACCTAGCCACTCTGAACAAAACTCTCAAATGCCTCTTAGCTCAACTGCCACCACAACTCCGCACAAACGAACGCCGCCCACGCGGTGCGGGTGTAAGCCGCGAAGCTTAGTGAAACTTAACAATGTGGGTGGACTTACCAACGAAACGAGATAGTCGTAATTTTAATAGTCAAATATGAATAATATACATATATCCGTGACTATTTAATCAGTCATACAATGTTTCAAGTACGGCCTCGCGATAACATGTTAAGATATAATAAGGTCTCAATAAAGCATAATCACCAAATGAAATCACGTAGACTCCAACATTCGACTATAAATCAGTCATCACCTCTATCTCTCATATCTCCACAAGTATGGCTCAACCTCTCTAATGCCAGCATATACTCAATCCGCCTACCTCAGGAACGGATCAACCGCTAATAAACACCGCTCTTATACCGGGCAGCCAACCGCACGCTATACCGTATATAGGGCCACATCACAATGCACACAAAGAAAGTGATCAAAAGACTCTCATACCGCCTTATACCGAAGATAAGGCCAAACCGCACGCTATACCGTAGTATGTGGCCACACCGACAACGCATACAAAGAAAGCCGACGTTAGTAGTGTCATACCGCTCTTATACCGAAGAGCATCAAACCGCACGCTATACCGTAGTATATAGCCAATATCTTCACATATCCCGCATGGAAGCCGAGTCACCTAATCCCTAGTAATCCCAACTATGGGTCACCCCGATACTCAAGGCCTCAAACTCACGATAACCCAAACAACTACTCTACTCCCAAACAATATTAAAGACACGCCTAAAAACATCCCACAATCAGAATCAATCACAATCACCGACAAGCGCCACAAACATATCAAAAGGTTTATGCCACATAATATAATAGTGCCGCTAAGGCCATAGAATTTAATATAAGTCAGAGTTCAAGTCAAGCATTTACCTCCAATCTTCAATACTAACAGTAAACACAATCACATAACACAACAATTACATGTATATCATTCTCACATAATCATAACACAATGACATGTACATCATTCTCACATAATCACACCACAATAACATGTATATCACAAATCAAGGTAAGTACGTAAAGTAACACCCGTGAGATAAGTACTCACCTCTGCTAGCTACCGCAAAACCTTCACTTAAAAACACCGGGTGTGTAACTCGCTCTTTTTCCACCATCAACGCTAAACAACACCTTAAAGTATAATCAAGACTCACTACTATACCGGCGCTCTAAGATACATAACCAACTCTTAGGGGAACTATCTCTAAACAGCCTAAATACTTAATGGATAAACTATTGAATTATAATCCCATCTGACACAACCACCGATTCCCCGCTAAATTCCATCTTATCACTTTCTCAATTACAAATCAACTTAAAGTTAATTTAATTAATCATCAAGTCCATAATTAATAATCTATAATTCAAATATCAATTATAACTCAACTTGGAATTTCTACTTTTTCAACATAACACCCTTTAATAAATTTTAAATCACTCAATTTAACATCATAACAACTATAATAAGTGTCCCAATATAACCTCCATACATTTAAAGTCTTATAAAATATCCACATAAAAAGTCAACCGAAACCTAAAAGTCAACTCGACTACAACGCCCTCAAACGACCCTAAATCAATGAATTCATCACTCAAATACTACGTAACCCATAACCAACTAAGATTTATCATAAAATTCAATTATGGAAAAGTCAACCTAAAAGTCAATATAAGTCAAACCCAAGAAATATCTCGAAGACTCAAATTTCTTACCTTAACTCAAGAGAAACGATTGGGAGAACAATATTCTACAACCGATCTTGAAGCCTGAGCGACAATCGAAGAGTAAATGGAAAAATGAAATTTTTAAGTGGGGGAGCAAGAATATTTCGGCCATAGCATGAAAAAAAAGATGATGACGGCAGTTTGGAGAATGATGACGCTGAAGATAAAGATTTACTAGATATTTAAAAATCCGAGTCCTGCTCGTTTCTCGTTAATTTCTCCGCTTATCGCATTCTTAAATCTCCACCTAACCCGATCTCCAAAGATAAAATATTCCATGGCAAAAACTACTAAATTATCAATGTAATTAAGCAAAAAATTTTACTTAAATAATATTATCATCGAGATTATTTAAAATATCCGGTCCCACCACCGACCGGAAAATTTAAATTTTTTTTTTTTTTTTCGTGAACGGGTTATTACAAAAACAATCCGACGACGCGTATAATAGGCTAAGTGAATATTTACTTAAAGAGGACTACGTGAATAATAGCAATACGTAACTGGAACGAAGTACACTGA